>LUGF01055714.1:237299-261404 GCA_001625245.1 Calycopis cecrops | reverse complement strand
TTTGTTTAGATAGACAATACGCTAAAGCAAGCAAAGTGCCTAGGGCAGCTTCATCGCTATGAGAGGCGAGTGATAACAACTCGAGCCTCTGTTTATGGTCGATAGGTGGACAGACCCCCCCTTCTTTCCCAGACGAATGGGAGAAGGCAAACCGGACTAGTATTTACGTTGTATATGATTTGTGTACGCCGGGAAGTGCTGCTCGCTTACACGATACACCGGTGGCCCATTGAGGAGGGAAGGATGTTCATGAGCGTTTAGTCATGAAAATGGCTCCAACTGCTCGTTTGCCCTCTTGTACTATAAAATAAAAAAACTTTGTTATCATTCAGACTCATCTTATTTGACCTCCCATGGAAATTCTCGGTCATTCTTCTTCCTATTTTTAGCCATTGAAGAGCAAACCGCATTAGAATAATGATTGTGTACAAAAAATGGGAATTGGTGCATCGAATCGGTTTCAGCGGCAGAGGAAGTTGGCTTTGTGTCCCACAATAGCATCGGTCACACCTCATGTGGCTGCTATTACGTGTATTGTGCGACTCCGGCTAAAAGTGGATTACACGAAGGTCATGGGAATGATACGTAATTACTGTGGAGATCGTTAGCGGCAGCTCAATTCGGTTTTTTTGCGCCCAATCTGCGTCACAGTGTTAAATACGTCTATCACTTTTTTTTGGTTTCGCGGAAAACTAACCACTGTCACCGGATCTGGGTGGGATACGATCGCGACTCGAGGATGAACCGAATGTGCACTAGAACTCCGTGGGTGTCATTGCCCTCCTTGTACTCAGGTACCCGTTGGTGCGGGTACAAGGTTGATTAAAGCGAGAGGCATTAAATGAAACCACATATTTAGTGTAAAATTTCCAGGCTAATCAACTATAAACAGATCAATGAAGCAATAGCTTAGCCACAGGAATTTTTAAAGTTTTTTCTCACTTCGTACACGCTGTATCGCAGCTGATCGCCGAATATGGCCGGCTGGGGTCATTCACCCCGTGCTCGCTGTAGCCGCCCGGTACAAAGAGTGATAACATTTTTTCGCTATTTAACTTGTTTGAAAAAAGTATTTTAGTCTACTTAACTTACTTATACTTTTTTTAATAGTTTCGGATTAACTGTAGGCACTTATAGTATATGTGGTTTCATTTAAAATAAATAAAATAAAATAAAATATATGTATGTATGTATTTATTTTGCAAGGTTGTACGTACTTAGGTACAATCAGAATACAACAAATACATAACAGAATACAATATAACAATACAGAATAGAATACAACGGATACAAAAATTAGAATACAGTTCTGGAAAAAAAACAACATTTAAATCTTGCAAAATCGGTCTCAAGCTCGGCATATGCTGACTGGCGTCAGCACCTTCCCTTTGAGCCGCTTAATGACATCACGTGATGATAACATATTTTAATGCCTCTTCCTCTTATCAACCCTGTGTAATATCAGCGGGCACTTGGATGACTGGCCACTCCCTAATAATGTCGTCCTAGCCGAATTTCGGCGCCGGCGCACGGCCGTTTGTATAGAGACAAGCCATCTGTGCAGAACATGTTATAGTGCACATGTGTGCGCGTAGACACAAGGTAACACCGCCAACTTCCTGACTCCGGACTGTTATTAGAAATTGAAAAATCCCAATAACACTTTTTGGTCATCGCCCGGATTCGAACTCGACACCTCACGTCTGTGGATGAACATGATTATAATTAGACCACGAGGCAGTAATCCCTAATAAGAAACCGTCGAAGAGACGACAAATCATGTACTACACAAATTTGTCAATGCTTAGAGAGGTGGTATTCTGAGTGTAGGACTGAGACAAGACCGATACGACCTTGGGATCTTCAAGAAAAGAGCTTATTCTTTCCTCAAAGGTCGGCAACGCATCTGTTAGACCTCTGGTGTTACGGATGTCTGTGGGCGTTGGTGTTCACTTTACATCAGGTGACCTAACTGCTCGTTTGCCTCCTATGCTATAAAAAAAAAAAGTGAGACAAAGGCGTTACGTTATACATTGACCCCTCTCAGCTTAGTCGCGAGCACCTTTGCATCCAGAAGCTCTTCGACTTTACACTGGAGAACCTCTCTTCCCTATTATTGATTCTGGGAACAAAGTTACCTGCCTATTTAGTAAGTTACCACGTCGTAGGAAATCACATCTCGCACCAGCCTGTTTGGGTAGCTATTTTTGATAAGTGTTCGGTATTTTTTACGTTATTATTTGTGATGCGAATAAAATGTATAAATAATTGTAGTGATTATGTACATACTTATTTCAAGTAATCAGTCACGCTGAATTTCCCCACCTCTCCTTGGATCAGTGCTTGGGTTAAACCGATATCTCTACATATATAAAATTCTCGTGTCACAATGTTAGTTACCATACTTCTCCGTAACTGCTAGACCGATGCTCATGAAATTTTGTGCCTGCACATTGGGTAGGTAAGAGAATCGGTCAACATCTATTTTTGATTTCGATATTTCCACGGGATCGAAACCTACTCGGGTGAAACCGCGGAGCGTAGCTAGTCTTTTTATAAACTTGCAATGTTAGTTTGTGTACGTAAGGTCAAATGGTTTAAGCTAAATTTAATCCACTTCCTATCATTATATCGAGCTCAAACATTGTACATATGTAAGTTGGAGGATAATGCATGACACCGCAATTTTCCAGCTGACCTGATGATAGAGACAGAAGATGGCCATGGAAACTTTGCAATAGTATCGTGTTTAGTTTTTTTGTATAGTTCTGACATGGAATTTAAGCCCAGATGTCGTCTAAGGTCTGATGATAGACTGGTAGGAGCCCATGGGATCTCTGTAATAAAATATCTAAATCCACTCGTGTTGTTCATTATATGTTACGCACATATAGAAGCATCACTGTCACAGACGAAACCATCAGCTACCAGTATTATCATCATCAGTCAGATCATGTCCACTGCTGGACATGGGCTCCCTCAGGGGTGGGGAAGCGCCCCAGGCCGCGGTCACAAGCTGCTGGCAGCTAGCGGCTCCCGGGACCTTCGCCAGGTTATCAGTATCAGATAGTGCAAAAATACAAAAACGGCATGTTTCATAAAATTTTAATTAATATACAAATAGTTTACGCACAATGTACAAGGTTTTTAACATAATTACAAAAAAAAAACCAAGAGAACAGTTCCCACATATATTATGTATTAATCAAGAAGTAACAATAATGTTAGGGTGGTGGAGGATATAAAAAAATAATACTATACATTACAAAATAAACATTTTTGGGATAAATGTTCTACACGTAGACTAAAGTACTAACTATTAAAGCTAACCAACTACAACATAAATTATTAAATATTTACACAATTATACAAAACGAAAACGCGCAGGGTTATATCGACCTTCATATCATCAGGGAGCGAATGGCACAACTAGTGAGGGGTCCGAGGTGAGGGGGGCACTACGAAATGTGACGATTGTCACATGTGTGTGTGTGAACACTAAATGGATTACAAAAAAACGTTACGTAACTATATACGACAAAAGATCACCTCCTAATAATGTACTGTTAGTAAAAACATTAGTAGAAATAAAATATTGCGATATCACAAAAAAGATAAAAGGGTAAAACAAAAGCGTGCAGTATTGGGCTCAGCCGGGCTGAGGCCAGAGACGTTTTCGTGCGAACGGACTGCGTACATCTGCAGTCGCTAAAGTCGGATGGGGAAGCACTGATCTCAAATAAACTAGAGTACCTTACTGTGGGTTTTCAGCGTTCTTGCGTCGATCGCTGGAGATGCGACTTAATGATTAGTTGTTATAAGTTGTCGCTTGCTCCCGCTATCGAGGGCTTCTGATCGAGAAAACACGCAGTACTTAGAACTCAGTGGATTCTAAATTCAATTTGAACTAATTATAAAACTCAAAGAGTTGAGCCGCAACACGAGATGGCGCTGTTGCTTTCACTTATTTTCATAATTTTCTTGAGATTCTAATGGAGATCAGTGGACTACACTCGTGGAGATATTTGGTCTAAAGGTTATTAAATTTTACAACACAATATTAACTTACAAGTAATTTAGGCGACACATTACCAACATCATACGCAAAGAAGCGGAATTATGCTAATCATAATATTTAAGGAATATTATAAACTCTTCCAATATACTTTAATAGGCACGCAATTAAAATCGCATTTCACGCATTTTTATATTTAAAAAAAGATAGAGGGCTCAGAACTGTGCCTTGATAGACACTTTTTAGAATTTCGAGACTAGACTTGCTCAATAAATAGATTCAGATCTTGGAAGTCAGAAGATACAATCTAGCCGTTCTATCGAATTTCAAAAGTGAGGTTTCAAATTTCGAAGAATTTATTGTAAAATTTTGTGATACAGTAGATCAGATGCTTAGCGAAATTCCAGATGCCAATTTCGAAGAATTTCATATAAAGATTGGCGAGTAGCCGTGGCTATCGAGATATTACGGCCAGTAGCCTTGGCATATTAGATGGCGTAGAAATTAGAGCCTTCACCCGACTCTAACACGTAAGTATAGATAGCTGCCGTTTTGGTAAGTGGAGTATCGGCATTGTAGCCTAACTACTGAGTAGCCAGAGTAAAGAATCAGGCGACTGAACATCCAGAGTAGTAGAAGCATCAGACGGAGTGGCCGGAGCATCAGACTGCCGAGTATTTGGAGCCGTCGTCAGCAGAGTAGCAGTGGTGGCAGTGGAGGCGCGCGCGGCGCACGCGCACGTCTGCGCCTGCGCGCCCGTCCCCCAGCGGCGCCCCGCACACGGCGCAGCGGAAGCACCACACGTGGTAGCACAGCGACAGGGACTCGATTATCATGGCCGCACCGCGACCTGCACGCAAACAAAAGTTATATATATTTATTTTTATTGTATAGGGGGGCAAACGAGCAATCGTCCATGGCCATTTTCATGATTACCGACGCCCATAGACATCTGCGCAGCACAGCTGTCACTTTACGCTGGTCTCGTGTAAGCGGGAGACGTCCCCGGTCGTACCGGCACAATTCGGCTGTATACAAACATGCAGTGTGGCATTATCCTCTTACGATACCTGAGGTTAGTTGAAATGTATTGGCTATCTATGAACATTTTTCAAAGGGAACAAAGAGATATTCTAATAAGAGTTTACGATGCATGGATGCAGCTGAATTCGTTAGGCACGATGCGGGAGGTACCTCTCGTGTACATGATACTGGTGTAAAGTGACAGCTGTGCTGACGCGTTTCGTCCGCTGGGGTAAGAGGAAGGAGGGCAACGCAACTTTATAACCTCCATGAGGATCTCTAAGGGCATCGGTAGTCATTCACCCAGTCAGCATACCCTTTCACATGCTCACCATGGCAACGCAATACACGTGGCAAAATCTATTAGGCTAGACCAGATACACCAAGGTGTTGGTTTATGGCTGAGAATAGTACTTTGTGTAGTAAATGTGTATAGTATGGTGTATAGTTATGTCTATTTACAATATTATAACACTGCGTACGTACCCAGTTCGTCGCCGCAGTGCGAGCACTTCCTCTTGCCGCTCACGCTGAGCAGCTTGTCATCTCGGGGCTCGGAGCGCGGCTGCGGCCTCCTGTCGGGAAGGTTGCTGTAAATACAACGTTGATAAAAACGAGAGGCACTAAATGAACTACTTATACTATAAGTGCCTGCTGTTAATACAAAACTATTAAAAAGACGTTTATGAGAAGTATACGAAAATATTTTTTCAAAGAAGTTAAATAGCGTAATAAAAAAAAAATAAATATCCTTTGGGCTGATGGCGACAGCGAGCGGCAACCTCGCACGGGGTGAATGACCCTAGTCAGCCGGTCTCGCAGACAGCTCGATTCAGCGTGTACGAAGTGAGAAATACTTCAAAATTTTCTGTGGCTAACTATTGCTCTGATTCATTTGATTTTTGTTGTGTAGCCTGAAAATCATGCACTAAATATGTGGTTTCATTTATTGCCTCTCGGTTTTATCAACCTTGTATAACGTGTGTCTGAGGGTAGGTGGTTCAAGTGATTATTTAGCCAAAAGAATTTAAATAGCCGTTTTTAGGGTTACGTAGTAAACTAGTTACCCTTATAGTTTCGTTCCATCCATTCCGTCTGCGGTTTTACTCAGAGACTATAAGTACTAGAAAGTTCTAAATTGTTTTATATGTAGATTAATCATGTCAAAAAAGTGGTAGAAAAAAATCTTGTAAATTTTTTTTGAAGTAGCTCCATTCCAGTCGTTGTGGCCCGTGATACAGCACTACTCCCGTCCTCACGGGCGGAAGTAGTGTTCCGTATATCGATATCGATAAGTTTATGTAACTCGTAAGGCTCATCGACAACGGGCTTGCGCCCGCGCCGTTAGTACCCAACCCTAACCTGATAGTAACAACAGAACTATAGCCTATTATAAACGGATGTCATTTATAGCTATTATTAATATATATATATTTACCTGTTGGTATACTGCTGTACCCCTTGCGCCTCCTGGGAAGTGCGCGCGCGCAGCTTGTTATGCTGCTCCTGTATCCGCCTCTGTTCCGCCTCCTGAACAGGATGTGGGTAGTACGTTACAATAAACAATCCACAATCACAGCGGACGCACGAGTTTTAGTTACACATTCCGGTCTTTATTTACCTTACCACTGCCACAAAATAATACGCAAATATAAGTAAGTCCACTTTATTTGCGTGTTAAACATCTTTTCTATCGCTTACTCTCGTTTGCTTATACTTATTATATTATGCATATAAATTTTCGTGGTTAAAAAAATATTTACTATATAAGTTGTCGCTTTTGGTACAGAACCCTCGGTATGAGTGTCCGACTCGAACTTTGCCAGTTTTATTTTATTTAGTCTCAGTACATGCAACAATTACGTTACGACCTAGTGAGTACGCGAGTTTTACGGGACGTGCAACTAGCAACACCTATGAATGTATCGCGCGCACAAAACGCGATAGTGTACCTGTATGAGCCAGTGCTGGTTGTAGCCGGGGCGCGGCGGCGCGCGCACCCACTCGCCGCTGGAGATCAGCTTCGACGACGGCGCCGCGCTCAGAGCCTGCGACAAGATGATGATGATTAGTGTTGTTATTTAAAGTTACTACTGCTCGTTTGCCCTAATATTAGGAGGCGAAACATCAGCCTTTTGTATAATTGCCAACGGCCGACGAACACATATATCTGCAACTTTTGCCCCTCCCTCTTCTCCCCTGTCTCCCCACCGAGCACTCACAATACCGGACAGAACTGTATGATATGATAGAGATGTGCCTCCTCGATTTAGTCCAAACCGGCTACAATACATCACGCCGGTAACGCCGCCAGCTTCCCAATTTCCCACTGTTATTAGAAATTTAAACACTTGTCTGTTGTTTATACTGTATGCTGTGTACTGTCGATAAAATAGATAAGTCTTTAAATCATAAGGCCCGCTGAGTTTCGCCGGTTCTTCTCAGGGCAGGGCTAGTGTTGAACCGGTAGTAGATGTAATTTTTGACGTTCAAAAAGCAATTTTTATAACTTTATTTTGAATAAAATGCCCAATGCAGTGTAAACTTAGAACTATCAAGTAACAATGGCCTGTGTTTAGTAGCACACACTAGCGCCGTGCGTAGATACAACTCAGTATAGCTTTCCCCTGCTTCGTAGGTTAATGACACGAACTAATAACTATAACATTTTTCAGCTTGGCTTAGCTTGGCAAAACCTGGACCTATCGATCTGTGGCTGAGCGAGCTCCCCACTAGAGCACGAGGTAGGTGTCGGAGGTAGGAGACGGGAGGTACCTGCAGCGTGTGGCGCGACATGGGGTGGTGCGCGGCGGGCTTGTGCCGGGGCAGCGGGTTCCGTTCCACGTTCACGTACTCGGCCGCGGACGCCACTCGGCTGCTCCTGGAATATGTTCATGTTACATTAGTTTTTTTTATGATATAAGGGGGCAACGAGCCGTCGGGGACTTTTTCATGAATGCCGACGCCCATAGACATCCGCACAGAGATAAACAGATGCGTTGCCCTCCTTCCTCCTGCCGTCTCCATGAGGCAATTTAACCGAGCAGCCAAAATATCCTTTGCTAGTTTGACGAACTATTACGGAATTGCAGTATTACCACCAGGGCTTTGTCAAAACTAATTAGGAATATCTTAAACGCTATGCTGCCTACTAGATGTTACCCATGATTGGGGCAAACGAGTTGTCGAAACCTTGTGGTGTCCTGCTGACCTACGTGCATTGATTAAGTAAGTCCCGCTGGGTTTGTTCTGCCGGTTCTTCTCAGATCAAAGTTAGAGTTGAACCGGTGGTAGAGTATTGTTGTTTCAAAATATATTTTTCTTATTTTTATCTTTTAGAATATGTCCACTTGTGCTTTTTATGGTACAAGTAACAATTGCGTAGTTATTTGTCCTGTCAGTGAAATCCTGGTTGTCCCAATTCCCCTCCAATACTGCAGTAGTATATTTGTCACGCCGTCTTCCAACTATCGCTTCCAAGTCAAATATAACAGAATAAAAAAAATGTATAATAAAGCTGTATGCATGCATTCAGCCGAAATGGGCCAGCACTGGCAGCTGTGCTGTCGCGCTTCGTGCAGTGTATAAGTAGCCGGTGGCTCATGGAGATTGGAGACGGAAGGAGGGCAAGGCATCTGTATAACATCTATGCGGATGTCTATGGACGTCGGTAGTCACGAAAATAATCCGACTGCTCGTTTGCAGCTTATGGAATTTGTCAGTGTGATGTCCTACGCTAGGGCATTTTAAATATTAAAAAAAGTCGGTTGTCTGTAAAGTCGGTTTACTGACAATAGTTGAACGTGACAACGTCTTAAGAAAATACTGATGAAATGGTAGCATTTTTCAAATGAAAATTTTAATTTCATTTGTTTAATAGATTTGTATGTATATAGAGAAGGAGGTAATTGGAAATCACAATTAAATTGATCAAGTTATATTTATTTACACGCATAAATACAATTATGTGATTTTTTTTACAATTTAATAGTTAATTAACTAATATAAATAAACTATAATATAAACTATAACTCGATAATTATTTCGATTAAATAGTAAAGCCATCGATTGTTTACTCATCATAGTTCTGTTAACTTATTGTTTTAATTTTGTCAATTATAGCATAAGTAACCTACAATCGCTGCACTAGCGGACCGATGAAAGCACGAATATTCGACAATATATCACTGAACATATTACGAGTATAATTAACATCGAAAGAATCATTACCTTTATCGCTGCAATTATCGTTGCTATAAACAATTGACACCACATTTACATGGAACGCCTCAGAGCGAGGTAACGCCGCACGAGTCATTTTTTTGACGTGCGTACAGCCGGCTCAATCGAATTAAAAGACGTTGTCACGTCAAAAAATCTAAACAGATTAGAGATTATACTATAAAAAAATACTGACCTCATAAGCATCTCTCTCTCCACGGAGTCTCTACTGGCTGGTTTGGGCGGCAGAACTGGTTGTAGCGGTCTCGGCGGCTGCCTCCTGTCATCATCGTACAGGACCTTCCTGCTCTCTTCCACCCCGAAGTGTCTCTGTATGTGCTCTTCAGACACGAACGGCTTCCTCTTTGAGGTCTCGTCTAAAACTGGCCTCTCAATAGGCGGCGTCTCGCTCAGTAACAAGTTCGGCATTGAGTGTCTGTAGTCGGGGTTCTTTGGAGTCTGCACCTCCACGGAGGAGATATCCTGAACTGACTTCTGGATGATCCTGTTCTGATCCCTCAGTAGGTTCTCCCTCTGTCTCTTCAACTCTTCTTGCTCCAGTTGCAGTAACTCCCTCTCCAGTCGCAACACTTCCTAGTTTTTCAAATTTCTTTTTAGATTGTGGTTTCGATATGGTTAGTGTTATTTTTGTAAACTTGAATATGAAAAACAATTATCGGCTAGGATATAAATAACTACAGACAAGCTAAAGTTTATATAGCAATGCATATAAACACTAAAAAGATATTTCTATTAGCAGTTATCTAGCATACTTACATATATGAAGAAAGATTGAAATGATCTTTGTTTTGCTTATGGGCAAAATACCTTATCTGATGTTATATTATAAGTAAGGTTAATTTAGGGCAAATTTGTATTCGATAGAAAATACTTTGAAAAAAATGTCGGATTTCCAGCATCTCATTCCACCAGGAACCGTGATCGATGGTATTGTATATATGCATGCATGGTATTTGGCTGCAATTATAAAACAAAAAAGGCCGATAATTGTCTTCGTTATAGTATTTGTAAAAATGACATTCACCTTTGTGTGAGCATCATCAAAGTGCGAGCCAGGCCAATCCTCGTTAGTGCGAGCCGCCTGCAAATATAGCGCGGCGGCCATCTTGTTATTTACACACGACAAAATGGCGGATGAGAGGCGAACACTATTACACTTGTTAAACACACGAATTCATTTATCAAAGCTCGGGATCAAAGCTTGGCAAAGTACTTCATTAAATGTAAATGCACAGTGCTGGAATATATTATGTAGAAGTTCGGATAAACTGTCCAAAAACTATAAACCACAAATTGAAAATTAGTTAATATAAACTAAAATTACCCATTATATAGGCATTTTGATCACAACATTTTGATTTAATCGAACATTAAATTTAGAGGATTGATCTATAATATTTATCCCATTTAAAGTTTACATATTAATTGATTTATGTTTAATAAAATGTAATAGATTCTTTTTGTTAAACACAATTAAAATTTAATAACATAAAGTTTATAAAAGTACATGCAATATGAAAAATATACATAGGTCTGTGCAAATAAAAGGCGGCATATAATAAATAGTGTTTATTTAAATAAGTGGTACATTATAAGGACCTAGACATACTACATATGATATACTTAAATATATGGGTATATAAGAAAGTATAGTAAAAGCATTAGAAAGCAGTAATCTGTGTTATAATAGGTAGCTTAGAGTTCAAATTGTGATTACCATTACCAAGTTATTAATTATTAAAACTATTGAATTCGATTAATCAGTGAATTCCTTAATTAATCTATAAATTGAGAAGCATCCCATAACCAAATGTAAACTTAAAATAAAAATTATAGAGAATTACTTAGATTTATTTATGGTATAAATAAATGACATTAACTAACCACCACTAAGGCTTTTAATATAATTTTAACAACATATTTGGCACACTAATATAAACTATGAACTATAAACTATGAAAATGTTGTAGACAACAAACTAAATATAAACTATTTACTGTATATACAAACATCTGTACCGTTCTACAACTATTTGACAGAGCAAAGAGTATGAAGATAGCAATATTCAAGAAAATTATTTATTAGGGGGGCGATGACAATGTACACTGCAAGTGACAATCTTAAAATATAGATAGCATAGGGAGGAACCTCACAAGGTATTAGAGTATTTGCAGTGGGTAGTTGTGACTAATGCAATATCGTCGCCCTCCGAACGACACTCAGCCTCTTTAGCAGTCTACTAGATATTCTAACTACGCCAACAGTCTTTATTTTTATTCATTCAGCATTAATTTTATAAATCAAATATATCATAAACCATCGTTGTTTGATATTTTCGTAAGAAAAAAGAAATAACAAACTAATAATAATGAAATAAATAATCAAATATTTACTACTCCCAACGAAAACTACATTTCCAAAATAGCATAAAATTATTATACTTCAGATTATACTAAATTATATAGAACTACTTTGGTATTTTTCTGTTTTAATCAGCATCATCTATTGTATATATTATCTTATAAATTTAGAAATAATATTTTAAAAATCCTCACAAAAATCGTACACTACTGTGGTCTTAAATCGCACAGTCTGTGTTCACCTTAAATAAAATAATTGAATAGTTTGCCTAAATTTTCGTAAATTAAACTTTTCGGCGGTTTCTTGTCCAGCCCTCAATCTAAGCTAGTCTGCGTCGCCTGGCCTTACCTGTTGCTGCTGTAGTTTCTTGTCCAAGTTGTCAATCTTGTCATCGTGATCGCCAGTTGACAAGTTGGTCAGCTTTGTTGTCAGGTTGTTTGTGAAGTCCTTTTTCAATTCCTCCTCATCGGACGTTACTTGGGTGTAAGGCTGGAATGATAAAATAGTAAATGTATTTTTTAAAGATTATAGCGATTGACTGAATGGTATGGAATAACTAGTTTTAGAGAACCGAGTTGTACAATTTAAAAGAAATGTTTTGATAGCAACCGAGAATCTTTGATAATTAAATTAATTTCAAAATATCATTAAGACTGAAATTGCAATCTAATCACTTTTTGTATAGTGATGGTATCACCATCCAATTATCATTAATCCTTTGGTGCTTCTCTATTCTACCTCTGCAAAAAAAGGAACCATTATCGATCCAAAATTATTTACCTCGCTATTCTGTCTGCTGTGTGGATTGGAATTTTCTGGGGACGACTGACCCTTGTACCACGCTTCTGCCGATGGACCTCTATCCACATCTACTCCAGAATCTCTACTATCCCTCAACTTAGCATCCATTTCATGGGACAAAGTCTTTTTGTAGAGAAGTTTTTCGATCTTGGTTTCCTCTTGTAGGAAGGAGGTGATGTCGGGTCTTGGGGCCAGTTTCAGATCCACGTCGAGATAGCTATCGTCTTGACCTTCGATGCCAAGGAAGCTGGTGCGTTTGTTGCGAATCTCCTTCTTGATTCGACGCGCTGAGCTTCTGTGTTTGAAGTTGCCCTGAAATTTGATGGAGGATAAATTAGGTTTAGTTTATAAAACTGAGCTTCTGAGCACATGGTTTCTGATAAGTGAGCTACTGATTTCTAACGTTAGTTTTTGTAACAAAAAAAAACGCATTGGAAGAATTCTTTCAAATATATATTTAGTTTATTTAAGTGACTGTAGTGTTACCATTAGTCATGTGTTTTATTTGAACAACATTTGGTAAAAGTAAAGGTGTGTCCGAATGGTGAGTAAGAGAAGTTAGAACGTAAACTTTTTTAGTTATATCAACTCATCAACGTCAATACCACACTTGAAGAGTATTTGGTTTTAAGTACTTCTAAAAAATCAATTAGTTCTAGCACTGAAAATTTTGATTAAATTAAACTTTTACTTACATTTCCAAGTAATTCATCTTCCACACCTTCCTCTGTGGGCGGTGGCGGTGGTTTCTCTTTGGGAGGTTCTAATGCATTAGTTGGAATATCCAGTGGAAATGCTTCTTCTTCCACGTTATTCTGATAAAATATATCTATATTTTCATACAATGGTGTCACGGACACTTTCTTCTCAATATCAAAATCTAGTAATGGATCAATTTTATCTGATTCCTTGGTGTCAGCGATATCGCTTGATTGGCTGTCATTCATCGTGACGTTAGCACTCTCTTCAGAGTCCAATTCTTTGAACGCTAATTCTAGTGCGTCAATAACCTAGAGAATATAAGCGAAATACAATAATGGTCCTAGGAGAGTACCCAAAGAATTCTATATTTTTCAACAATAACAATTATAAGAAAATCAAAATTAGAGAACATAAATATAGAAAGAAAATGCAACACACAGAAGCGCCATGACAGAGTTAGCACAATGCGCGACAATGCAAATTAATAATGAAGCACGAAACTACTTACAGTTTTCCTTACCTCGTTAACCCATCACCTTGAACGAATACTAATAAGAAATCATTATATTATGAAATGTCTGTAAGAGCTATACCCGTACACAAACGTATGCACGCTACTGAGACAATCACTAGATAGGGGCCAGTTTGTACAAGATATGATTTGTGAGATAACGCTTATCGCAACTAATATACATAGTGATTTTTCCACTTGAATGTCTTTATCGTTTATAATGAGCATGTTAATAAGGACTTATAAACTGATTACATAAATAAAACCCATACATAACAATGTAACATATATTTCCGATAATGAATATACATATCACGTTCCGAACAAAACTAAATGCTAAGAGTATATGGGGTCTACATCGAAGTCTAACTGATACATTTAATGGGCACTAGTATACAAAACCTGCATCGAACTAAATCTATTGTGATCGTTTAATATCTACCGTGCTATTATTTTGCGATTACTTTTAGCACAAGTGAATTGTGGGAGTTATGAATGTTTTGTGATATTACTGGATACAACATATTTTCTTAAATAGTTAACGCTACGATGTTTAAAATACCAAAAAAATATTTTTATGATAATTAGGAGATCATAAAAATTCTAAAATGATTTGGTTAAATTACTTAATATATCTTACTTGTAAGCAATATGTAAAAATAGGCCACAATCATGAGGAATTCAATGATTCCCATCCGC
The DNA here is from genome assembly GCA_001625245.1 of Calycopis cecrops. Classification (NCBI taxonomy): domain Eukaryota; kingdom Metazoa; phylum Arthropoda; class Insecta; order Lepidoptera; family Lycaenidae; genus Calycopis; species Calycopis cecrops. The sequence continues at coordinate 247,050 of LUGF01055714.1, read as the reverse complement.
ATTTAAATTGTCCCTAGCAGCGGAAGACTGCGTTACTTTATTATTCATTAATAATATTGTGTTACGTCTATTGGTTTCTAAACATCGCTTGTTTCTTTTTTGCCAAAATGGATTAGCGTCTTGTGAGCTACTTACCACTACTTCATCGTTAGGGCATGAAACATTGGGAGTTTTATTTGAATTATGTACTGCATGGCTTACGTTAGATGTATTATGATGAACCTGGTCTTTACTTGAAATATTTGTTAGCGAGTTAATATCACTCTTAATGTTAGTTGTAGTTAGCGGTTTAATGGAATTCTTTGGTGAAATATTAGTAGTAGTTGTAATATTAGAGACAGTTACCATTGGCATGCTTTTGTTGTTAGTTGGATCGATAGCTTTGTTATCGTTAGTAGTTGCAGTGTTTCCGGCACCATTACTAAGATTGCATATCTCATTCAAGTCCAAGTGTATAGTCATTTTCCCCTCAAACACTACAGTATCACCTTCCGACGAAGTAGACACTGTATCATTAACACTTACGCTGGAATCTTGATTATCCAAACTTTTTAATGTGTCTTCATCGTCTTTGTCCATTTGTATTTCTGTCACTTCTTCTGTAACACTAAAATCTTCTGGCTGTGATACTGCCTGAGCATAATTACTACTATCACTGTTTTCAGTTTTAGTGTCTTGTTCCTCAATCTCTTCAGCGATTATTTTATCTTTGATCTGATTGTTGGACTCTGTCTCATCTATTTTTATTAGGACGATGGGCATCCCAGTATCTTCGTTTGATGACTCATACTCGGATACCTCAATCATAGGTTCTCCTATCGGTGAAGCTACTTGAGCTAAATCTGCAATATCATCAGCAGGAGCAGAATCTCTCGCTGTATGAATGCCACTATCTTCGGTTTCAATATCACTTACAGCAGTGTTATGTTGCAATTCAGTACATTCAAAGTCTTCTAAACTCTGCACCCTTTCGAAGGAAGTTGGCGAAGACTGACCATTTATATCTAAGCTATCAAGTGAGCGACAAAAGCTCTGCATCTGATTTTCTAGGCCTTCCAAGTTAAGTTTGAACAAAGTATCTGACATTTGATCATTAAATTGATTACTATCATTTACAACATTTGACTTTGTATTATTAGATAATCCTTCTTCGATGGCTATTTTAGGAATCTCCTTATTTTTAGCAGCATCCAAACTGGATAGGCGTTCTTTGAGGCTTACAGACACTTCTTTAACTTCGGTTCTATTAATTTTAGGATCTTCTTCGCTTGTCTGTGATTTTAGGCTAGAAAGACGTTCTTTGAGAGACTTTGTTTTACTTAAGTCACCATTTGAAAGCCGATTCACTTTTTCCGGTTCAGTACTTTTAACCTTTTCGAGACAGGACATACGCTCTTTCAAAGGCTTAACATCAGCTGATATCTTATTAAGGTCAGTTGTAGACTTTTGTAAGTGGTTTTCTTCTGTATACTTTTCTAAGCTAGACAATCTCTCTTTAATTGACTTTTTATTATTCATTTCAGGTAATTTTGGTTTATTTTGTGATTCTTGTGAATTTTCTCTTAAAAATTGTTCCCTTCGTTTGTGAATATCTACTTTTGGTAAGTCTCTCTTTTGATTGTTGTTCTTTGTATCAAAGCTTCCATCTTGCTGGAAAGACGTTATCTTAGCTTCAATGATGTCGCTCACCGATGTTCTTATTTTGTTCATATCTCCATTAGATTTTTCTATGGACTTTTCCTTAACATTATTATTTACGACAGTTTTAATTATATTACTATTTGTTTGTGAAATAATTCTTGATTTGTACCCCTCTATTGCGCCCTCGTATGTATATTCTTCTGGCTCTGGGGAGCTGATAGTCGTTGTCGTACATGTATCGTATTCGTTTGCACTTGAGCCAACTTTCCGATTGTTATCACAAGTTGACAAATTATCCATATCCGAATGGTTTTTGTCGAGATCCATACCGTCGCTCTGAAAAAAGAAAACAAATATACTAGAGACTTTTACATCAAATTTTAGATTATAATACTGACTGACACATAATTTTTAACCATAGCCTGATTTGACTAGAACACTTTCAGATTTGTTTCGAACAACATTATCTAATCGATGTTATGTATATGAATCGATCTTTAAGCCAGGATCAGTCGAAATAATTATTTCTTTAGATCTGGTCAAAATAGATCAAACGAATCTTTTTGCGACCCTAAATCTACTTTTTCTCTTTTTTGACATTTCGATGGGGGAGTGCAGCAAAATAATAAGTCCGGCACAGTGTCCTTTCCTTAGGTGTTACTATTATACTTTATAATAGAAAAGTGGGGGTTGCTCCTTTTATCATTTTTTACAAAAAAGGGGACTAAAGAGCAGGAGGAGGAGGCTCACGAGGCAAGAAGCGAGGATTAGGTCCTGACCATAATGTCCTTGTTATTGATGTTGACGCCCCTCAGTGGAGGTGGTCAGGACCTAATGGAACTAGCTAGGCCTTACGATTAGCAGTTCCGAGACCTCGACAAACACCACAGTGCTACGTCTGCCTGCTCCTACGTGAAGTATGGCTACTTACAGCCAGGCTGTGCGTGTCACAGTCCTCACTGAGGCTGCTCTTGGTGCTGGAGGTGCCGATGCCGAGGTCACTGAGGTCGTGCCCGTCGTCCTCCGTGTACAGCGCCAGGGGGTTGCGCCTTCTGCGCCCGGCTCTGGAACAAACATTATAAAACCTTTAATATCATTAGAAATTGTCACGTTAAACCTATTTCAATAGAACCATTAATTTTTTCGGGATAAAACGCAGTCGCGTAGTGTGCTTTGTTAATTTTCGATTACGCACGTTGAGGGCCCCTGTGGCTCGGGGGGCCTTGTAATTGATACGGCAAATACGGCGATAGCTAAGCCACTGATTAAAAGTATTTATATCTATAATTCCGGATTTGAATCCAACCGAATTCCGTCCAGTAGTTAATGTATTACACTTTGTTTTACACAAGAATAACAAAAATACGCGAACAATTTTATAATATCTATAAATATTAATACAATTCATAGTAATGTAGAAATTAATGCAATTTAGATTAAATTACATATTTTGTATTCTAGGCAGTTCATCAGTCATTCGGGATCTGTTGTCTCTGATCGTTGACTCGAAAATCGTTTTTTAGAGATGCACCTGCTTCTCCATGCGGTATTGGTGGGTGAAGATAAAGGTACCATAAGCTGAAGGGGGCAATGCATCTTGCTCATTCGTCTCTTCTATAAACCTCATATCTTTGTTGACATTGAATCATGATGACACGACTATGAGTAAGCACAAACAGGTGTTGGTCAGCGATAACGTGACCTTGACATATTAAACTAGTCTCGTCATATGTCTACATACAGATAGTGCCGATAGGCGGGTGAAACCGCGGCCCATAGCTAGTTTAACGCAATTAATACATATACAGTTTTTTATCTGATAAGCAACTTTTGGCGTCGACTGTACCCACATACTTAAACAGATTTTTGTGTATGCATACAGTAATTGGGTGACGTTTAACCGATTGCTACTAGGTGTTGCTCTTGTTTCATTGTAGTCGATCGAGAGCAGTGATCAGGTCTTCGCGCGCTTGTATTGGAGTGGCTTTATATAAGTGAGATATTTTGTTTAAGCCAAAATGGATGCTACAAATAACTAACTAACCTAGCCTTAAATATGTTAAACCCAGAATTATGCAATAAAACAATTTGACGAATTTAACGGTTTATGTATTTCCAATATCGACGTCTCAGAAGCTTGGAAGAAATCGGACTGCAATGACCGTTGTTAGATGCCATAAGTTATTAAAAGTACTCTAAGATTTATAATTATTTAGATGTTTCGATTAACGCAAAAAGTGGTGTCAACTTATTGATAAAATGTAGATTTATAATTGTGTGTTATCGCTAAACTATCTATCGAACACTGTTATTTATGTTACTTGTTTTGGACAGTTTTACATATATCACTAGCTCGCGCATTTCACCACAGTTTATCAAATAATTTCTCGCGTTATTAGCACTAATAGCACTTTCCAATATGCACTTCTGTTACTTTTTACCGCGTGGCGCGACCCGGTCTCAAGGCAAATGTCAGCACGTTTGACTCTTGCATCTCTGCAACTGTGTGTTGATAACATTAGAGATATCATCAGCATCTTAGCGAGTTAAGTTTATCAGCCGAATTGAACCGGCAAGAGCTCATGTAAAGTATCTACCTCAGAGCTACCTCCGTACACAAGATACCGCCGTGAAGTGGCAGCTATGTCCATGGTTTTGAGTTTCCGGTGGTCCATTGGAGTGGAGGAGACAAGGAGGCTGATTATGCGAATGTTCTTGGGCGTCGGAGTTAACAAAAGGATCAATATACTCAACTGCCCGCAATTGAAAATTTCGCTGACACTACAGTTTTGCCGTTTTCGTTCGTGCGTCGGATTTCGGCTATGGCAGCCATCTCTAGAAAGACAAGCCATCTGCCCAGGATATATTATACTACACAAGATTCTTCATTCCTATATTTCAATGCTCTATTTCAACGGCAGTGCAACCGGAGAAAAGCAAATGAACCTATCGTACCGGCCGGATCCAGGAGCAATGCAGCAACGTACGTAGACGATCATCATCACCGTATAACCCGTTTGTCCCGCTCGTATCGAAAGTGAAACCGCGCCGCACTTTCGCCGTGACACTTTTGGACATTTGATTAGAAAGCCTAAAGCTTAGCGCAATATTGATAATATTGTGTGACAGTTGCGTGCGTGACGGACAGACGGACAGGCGGACGGACCATCATCATCACGCCGTCACCAGGCTTTACGCGTTTAAGTCTATGGAAAAAATATGAGAAGTTGATATGAAACAGTTCAGCTCTTCCATAATATGGCTGTGGATTGCCGACCGCTGTACCATACCGATATACCGATATTTTTAAATATAAATATCGCTACCGATAACCTTTAAAAATATCGATGAATCGATATATCGATATTTTATTACAATGCCGACATCCCTAATTCTAGAAAAGCAGATTTCATGCGCACGCACTGGCACCGGACCGAGGGTGAGGTCCTGTGGAAACTTGTACCTACTTACTGTAATCAATAAAAATGGTTTAAACTAACCAAAACGTCGGTGTAAATAAGCAACAAGTACAAATTTAAGTTATGAGATACAATCGTGTTTACTACAACGTACAACCGGTATTGTGTATTGAAGTAAGCTATTATGTGATGACTGATGATCAATTAATCATCAGTTGACGACAATGGAATAGATTAGGTTGTCATATCATAACAGTTGCGCAATTATATGCAAGAGAATAGATGTTCCTAATGTTACTAAAGATTAAAATTCCTATCTTAATTCATTAAAAAGTAATAAAGATATTTGTTTAATATATTTCTAACTAACTGCGCCTCGTGGTTTCACCCGCGTACATTTCGATAACGTGGAAAATAAAAGACATGTCATGGCATTCCATAGGAACATTTTGCCGGGTTAAAAACTATCCTGTGTTAAACCAAGTTACCTTCTATGTGTGTGCCAAATTTCATGAAAATCGGTTCAGTAGTTTCTGCTGGAGTACCAAACAAACAAACAAACATACAAACTTTCGCATTTATAATATTAGTAGGATTGCCATAATAATGGTTTAACACAAATCTTTTACTTATCACACGTTAATAGGTCATTGTTCTGTTCTCGTATTTTATTTAGTTAGAGGTGCATCTGCATCGCAGTGAAACTGGACCGGGACGACTTCTTGATACATACAGTCGTAGTGCTATGCTATCGCGTTTAATGCGGTTTGTGAGTAGCCGGTGGCCCATTAGAGGGGAGAAAAAGGAGGGCGACGAATCTGCGTAACAATCGTGCGGATGGCCATAGCCGTCGGTAATCATCAAAACGGCCCCGACTGCTCGTTTGCCCCCATAAACTATCACAATGAAATATAGACAGAAGGTTTAATGACATCGTGCCACGAGTTTCTAATACACAGACATACAGATCTACACATAATTTACATATACGAGAATCAATAATGGTGGGCTACGTTGACGGCCAGTATGAATATCACCGCCAGTTCACACAACCACTCTCACTTTATAAACAGTCGAGCCACGTGGTGTGACGCCGCGGCGCAGCGGAGTGCCGCCAGCGGTCGCGGGTTCGAAGACCAGCTATTACGTGAGTTACCTATACATCATCAGCGTTCTCCTATCACTTGTGTATCAAGCATCTCCAGCATATCAAGCATGTCAAGGAGTACGACGGCAGGTACAGTTGGACATCGTTAAATCAGGAACTAAGACGATTGACGGTGGGTTATGGCCAGGTTAATAAAAGATGGCCGCTGAATTGAACCGGCACGGCTATTGAGGATCTTACACAGCCTGAAGCCTGAGCCTGGCTATACCTATTACGGTGCGTGCGGTTCTCGTGAACCATTGGGCGGCATGGTGTGACGAGGGGCAACAATATAGATGACTATGTGCGTTGGTCATTAGAGGACTCCGACTGCTCGTTTGACCCTTTATACTACAAAAACTTTAGACACATCTCGTACAATTTCTGTTCCATCATCATCAGTTGCTGACAAGCTATCGATCATTTACTCAATTTGAGGTTAAGGAGAAACTCTGATTTGAGGTCTCAACAAAAAAATTCGTACAATTGAAATTCCACAAGCGAGAGAATTAAAAAGGTCGTGTTCCCGGCCTGGGAACGGCGCGGCCGCGGCGTGCGCGCAATTTGCCCGGGACCCGAACCGGCGCACGCGCGCGCCTCACGAGCCAATTTGTGGGTGTAATTGTCCTGCTTGTGGCAGGATGAACGCATTCCATCAGAAGGCCCTACACCAACGATGGAGCTGGACTTCTCTTCGCTCGCAGTGTATTTTTTGGGAGACAAACGAGTAGTCGGAGTCATTTTCATGGCGGCCGACGTCCATAGGAATTCGCAGAGGCTCCGCTGATGGCCTCCTTCCTCCTCCATCGTAAACTCACACACCGCAGCACAGCTGTCACTTCACGCCGGTCTCGTGTAAGCGAGAGGTATTTCCCCGGTCGTGCCGGCCCAGCTCGGCTGCAAGGCACTAACTTCTCACTAATTACAAAGCATACGCTGAAGTAGAAAAAAAAAGAATTCTTGAGTTTCTTTACGATATGGGATACCTGTTCAGAGATGGCGTTAGATGTGGTCAAACAACGCTTTATTGTGAAATTAGTTTTTGAAGTAAAATTTAAAACTCCTTAATACGCATTGTACATTTTATAAGGCGGTAATAGATACTGCTACACGCCCTGAGTGCCTTTTTAAATCTATACTAATAATATAAAGCTGAAGAGTTTGTTTGTTTGAACGCGCTAATGTCTGGAACTACTGGTCCAGTTTGAAAAATTATTTCAGTATTAGTTAGTCCATTCAGCGAGGAAGGCTATAGGCTACTTTTTAACCGACTGCGGTAAAAAACGAATTCACGTAAACGAAGTTGCGGGCGTCCGCTAGTTCTAAATGTCCGGCGCGACTAGAGAGATACAACATACCAGCGTACAGTGATGGCTGTCTGTCGCGCATAGTGCAGGTCGTACGACAGGTGATGAGGTGGGTCAGGAGGGCGGGAATCGGTCCCCTTTTCGTCTCATCACCTGACACACTCATAGTAACCGAAGCTGTTTCGCTTTTTTTTTATTTATATTATAATTTATAGGGGTCATACCTCCGCCCATAGACATCCGCAAAACTAGGCGTCTTGCAGACGCGTCGCCGGCCTTTAAGAAAGGAATGCTCTTTTCTTCAACACACGTTCATGTCCGACAAAAAAACGTAACAACGCGCGCGTGAGGTAACGTACGAAAATTGAATAAGTACCCGCGAGTTGTGGACCTCAAGAACAAGCAAACGGAACGCAGTCGTGAATATTTGCACGAATTTCGAGGCATTCTTCTCGTGTTATGCGAGCCGAGTCTTGTAGTTACAATTGGTGTTACTTTACGGGTTTTAAACACGAAAAAAATGTGTAACAAAGTAACTACAGAACAAACGCGAAAGTCTCAAACAAGTATTAAAATTGGTGGTTACGTAGTTTTTACCTACTGCGTCAAACAGTACATGTACTAACTACTAGGTAATATGTACCCACAGCGTTACATCTTTCACGACTTGACGTGTCGCGAAATACTCCATGCTAACGCTAGTGACGCTGGTTAACGGTTACATTAAAATATTCTAGAGGACGAGCGAAATGATGACGACCAGGCTGGCGCAGTGGTACAGGGCTCGGATAAGCGGAGCATATTGCGCCAGGGTCGCGGGATCGAATTCCGCCTAGGTCATGGATGTTTATATATGTATTATATGTATTTCTATAATAAAACAATCTTAAATATATAAAATTTCTTAAATGTATAAAACATATTAAATATATTCCGTTGTCTAGTACCCGTAACACAAGTCCTTACGGTACTTAGCACGGGGCTAGGCTAACGTGCTGTGTAAAGTCCACAGATATATATTTATTTATTAAAAAAAATTGACAATCATTACGAAACTTGTGCGACCTTTTTTAATGTCCAATAGGACCAATTACGTTGGTGCTACGGTACAGGTATATTTAGTACATAATTATAATTTATAACGCTAGCAAAGTAAATTTTAAAGTGTCTATTAGAAGACCAGATATTATTTTAATATCAATAATAATGTAACATTATTTCCTGGGAAATAATGTTTCAGTTTCTGTGGTCAGACACCGTAAGAACACTTGTGTGGCAGTAACCAGACGGTCTTGTCTCCTGTGGTTTACGCAAGCGCACACTATTGTGCTGTGCTGTGGGGACACCATTGTTTCACGCCATTATTCTTTAATAATGGCGTTGTGTTATAGTATAGGGCACCAACGAGCTATCGGGGTCTCTTGATGACCACCGACGCCCTTAAACTTTCGCAATGTTATGCAGATACCTCCTACCTCAGTGGCGACGTCTGAACGAGAGGTACCTCCACCGATCAGACTTCAAACCAACAAGGACACTCCCTTTTACACAATAAATATTACTAATAATATAATAAGGATTCCTTTTTCTACATGTCCGCATTCTAATTCTACTCACGTGTAGGCCAAACGAAAAACAGCGTTGGTCGTTATCATTATGGTCGCCGCACACTTATCAACTCGGAAAGGGATCGTAAACGCCTCGCCTAGAAAAGCGAAGACGATCCGAATACGTTACGTTTCCCATTAGTGTGCGTTGCAGTATGAAGTTTCATACAAAGAATATTGACCGGCTCGAGGTGATACGGTTACGATCCCTTTCCGAGTTGATAAGTGTGCTGCGACCATTAATTGGATTCAAGCCTGCCTGAACAAACATCTAGACTCCTAAAGTGGGATTCACTACACGTGTCGACGTTAGTTTTTCTGTTAAAATAAGCACCTTATTATTTTCACCTCCCGGTGTTTTGAACGGGACGTGTTCAGATGCGAACGTTTTCTCGTCTGAAATGGAACCAGTAACGGAACAATAAGGTGTGACGGATGCAAGAGCTATGAACTGCATCAGTAAAGAAACGAATCTTAAATGGCGGTCTTTTTTATGGTATAGGAGAGCAAACGAGCAGTCGGACCCATGTTCATGACTACCGACGCCCACAAACATCCGCATAGAGGCTATACAGATGCGCTGCCCTCCTTTCTCCTCCAACCTCCATGGGCCACCGGCTACTTACACAC
>LUGF01055714.1:189796-223170 GCA_001625245.1 Calycopis cecrops | reverse complement strand
AAAAAAAGCAATTTTTGGTGAAAAACGTATATGTTATCATGAGTATCTAATTTAAATAACATACGTATGACACGAGTGCTTAAGGCATGCACATTTGGTTTTACCAAACTTTTTCATAATTTAACTATATCTGATCGCGTTCAAGCTGGCGATTATACAGCTGTTGTAGATTCTGTTTTTTAAATCAGAACCTTCTCTAACCAGATTTCTGCGGTTCACATATTTAATAAATTTTTTTGTCTTCTATCTTCTTAATATATGTTTTATATTGGGGATTCCATACAACTCAGTAATGAGAGCTTGTATAAACAGGAGAAGAGCTAACACCTCGAAGTCACAATCTATGGGTTTTATAATTGTCATGTTGCCGATGGGAAACTAAATTTGAGAAACTGTCGAACCATTTTCCCAAGCTTGCGGTTGATAAACGATCTGGAGCGACCGAGCGGCACCGGCGTTCGGGAGATGAGTTTACATGCAGTCAGTAGAGGTCGACGGACATTCATGTACTAGCTGCGCCGCGCGGCGTCACTGGCATGTACCAAGGGAATGTTACCCAGATTGTGAACTATGTTTGTACCGAATTTCATCCAAAACCGTTCAGTAGTTTTGTGTGAAACAATCCTACTAATATTATAAATGCGATAGTTTGTATGTTTGTTTCTTTGTTACTTCTTCACGCAAAAACTGCTGAACCGATTTTCATAAAATTTGGCACACACAGAGAATAACTTTCATGAAAACGTAGCATAGTTTTTATCCCGAAAAAATGTTCCTATGGGATGCCATGGGATCATTTTCTGTTTTCAACGGGATCGAAATTTACGCGGGTGAAACCTCGGGGCAAAGCTAGTAAGAATCACATATACAAAACATTCGCCTTAATTTTCGATTAATATGTTTATAGTATAAGGGGACAAACGAGCAATCGGAGTCTTGGACTACCGACGCCTATAGACAACCGCATTATTATAATGAATATACATTGCCCTTCTTTCCTCCTCCCCTCCCATGGGCCACCGGAAACTCGCAAATCACACGAAACGCGATAAGCTGTCCTTGTAGCTTCCCACTACTATTTAGATGTTAGTAGCAAGACGTAGCAAGTCTAGTCACATCTCACTTGACAAGTTTTCGTTACAGGCCTAATGGCCATAGGTAACGCAAACTGTTATTAGCGGCTATCAATAACGGTCACGACAGCATTGTGTTACCGGGGTCGACTGTACCACGTGTTATTGTTACATGCTTACATAATGTTACATAATATAACGTGCGTTATGAGACTTTGTGGTGCTCTAGCAATTGCTAGGCTTCGCGGTTAAAGGGTAGGAAGTATGTGGTACCAATAAAGCGTAGTAATGCAGGCCCTACAGCGATATATGTAACCTTATTATTCAAAATGATAGTGAATTGTTACAGGCCGTGCCAGAGTGCGATACTGAGTGGCTTATTTATTTATTTATTCGCTTTTTAGCATATTATTGTTTTTGGTAGTATCTGAAACGTTACGCAGTAAAAGCAAGCCGGTGCCATCGGCCACCTGCCCTATAAGCTAGCTATATCAGCAAATAAGCTAGCTTGTTGTTGTAAGAAGACTTAAGAAATAAGCTATGTCGGTAGAGTCGGATGAATTCTATAGTATCTAAAGTGGCTTTACCTACACTGGAAATCGACTATGACCTAAGAAAAACTAGGCAACAGAAAAACTACGCAGATTGATCGTTGGCTTTTTCCATGAATGAAAATTCCTACGTTAAGAATGCTACCCGGATATCAGTAAATATTAGGAGTTTATTACCCAGATTCGAGACTGCGAATTTCGTTCAGCGACTTTGAATGAATTTGAATGAAAATTCCTATGTAAGGTTAACCAGGATATCAGGATACATTAGAAGCTAATCCCTCGATCCCCAAGACTCGGCGGATTGAAAACGGCAGGACATGACTTTGTTGGCTTTGAGTATTAATTCCTACTCAAAGAATGGTTACCAGGATATCAGGAAACATTAGGAGCTAAAGTATTCCCTAGATTTATGAGACTAGGCGAATAGAAAACGGCAGAGACTTTGTTTTGAGTTTCAATGAATTCCTATACAAGTTGGAATGTTACCAGGATATCAGGAAACATTAGGAGCTAAATATATCCCCCCGATCGGTAATACAATGACGTTGTTCCTCTGTTGTGCTCGAGAAGGGATGTTGGTTCCTTGTTATCGGCTTGTTACTTACGTCTGCAGCGCCGGATGTTTACCTTCTCGGAATTGTTTGGTGGTTTACAATGCACTAATTGGTGTTAAAACGGTCTCGATCGAAATAGATTTAAGTTAGAATCGATGATTGATGTTGTTGGTAGGTATGTGTACCCATTATTGATCACGTTATACTAATGTAAATATGACATGCTGTTTTTTGTTGTTATGTTGCATATACATATGCCAAATGGAAGGGGGACTAGTCTCACAGATCAGAGTTGACAGCTGATGCCTAAGATCCGCAGCTCTACACGGTGATATGCTGGTAGCTGTCACTAGCGACGCCATGGTCGTACTGTCAAAGACCCCTCCTTCTAATATGTCATCTGTACCTAACCATAGATATCATGTATAGTATGGGTATCGAGTGCATAGTCTATAACTAACCATAGACAACACGTCTATGCAACAGCTTACATCCGAATTCGAAGCATCTCTTGCTTAAATGATACCCCAGTTAAGTGACAGTCATGTTGTCGCGTTTCGTGAGGTTTTAATAGCTGGTGGTCCATGGGAGGTGGAGAGAAGGAGGCCAACACATCTGCATCAGAACTACATGGCTGTCTATGGGCGTCATTCAAATACTGATAGTAGGGTACAAATGTACGGTACTTAAATAAATAGATACTTTAAAAAAAATTTACCAACAAAATTGGAAATAAACCATAAAAATAACGAAAGAAGATACTCATTTTCGATATAATTTGATTAGTGAGAATTAAAGGCGGCTTTACAGACTATACAATGCACGAGACAAGATAAAAACAGTTCCAAAGAATTTCCCGATGCGCGGAATTCGACTGTATATTGTGTATTTACACTTGGGAGCACGTTCGAAAGCCGGAAGCGACAGCCGGGGACAGCTGCGCATGCGCAGTAACCCGAGCGGCGAGCACTCGCGCCGCGACCGCCGACCGAGACGCACGTAACCCACACTCCTGACCGAAGTTCATTAGGGAAATTAAGGTTGAACTACGGTGTTACCTTACAAGGCTTTTATATCAGCCAGTGAAGGTACTGGCTGGAAAATGTCTAACGTTATAACGGCTTTCACGACGTGGAATAAAATCACATTGTATCAGAACCAAAGTAAGACAATTCAGGTTTAGCAAGGACAATTGATTTACTCTATGGTGCAATATAAAGCCACGTCATAGGTGAAATGCCATGCCCCATGTAACCTTACTAACTATGCTGTGCCATAGGTGAAATGCCATGCCATGGAGTTACCTTTACCATAAAAGCCACATAAAACCAACAGCGCTATCAAGGCATAGAAAATGTTTGCTAGACATTATTTCCTCTACTCTAATATTATAAAGGGGAAAGATTTTTTCTACTCGCTCGAAAGCTCGAAAACTACAAGATTTTAACCATTATTTTACTAATAGAAATGTACACTATCAGGAAGTAACAAAGAATTTGTGAAAGGGGATAGTCCAAAATAATTTGTCTTGGAATAGAAGGTACCTTAACATTATACTCACATATATGTTTATCATAACTTTAGTTAAAATCAAGATGGTGAGAAGGAAACCATTTTCTTATTATATATAATCAAATTAACAACATCGAAGTAATTACACTTGCGACAGGTCTATCCAAGTGACATTAAGATCTACAATCACAATAACCGTTGGGGTGATAGTGGAATGTGCACAGGTTTAGTATTCTAAACCACGTCACGTCATATTTCATAGTAGGTCAAATGGAACCTTAATTTCTCTTTGGGACATTTTCTCTTTCTGTTTGTCCAAGTTCATATCTGGATCTAACCGACTTGTGTCTAATAAGTCTAGAATAAAGTCATAAGGCAACCTTTAATAAGGTCATAAGGTTCTACGGAAACTGACGAACAACGAATGATGGAACTAAAAGAAAAAAATCTCTCAAATTTATTTCCAAAAAAAAAATAAGTTGATGGCCAAGTTCGTGGATAGTAAAATGCACCAAGATTTCCATGAATACAGAGGATTCGGTGGAAATAGCTTAAGAGAATCACAGCATTTTTTTATTATTTAATATATATATGCAGAGAATTTAAGTCTATAATAATTTGCTAATTATATTAGATAATACTAGGCCTAGAATTAGCTCGCTAAGTGGTCAGACATCCAAAAGAACACACAGCAAATGGGCAGTATAGTTCTAGAGGAAGCCACGTTTAGGAAAGGGAAATATTGTTCGGCTATCCACAAGGTGGAAAAACGATGTCCGTGCATGGCTGGTCCGACGTGGATGCTAGTAGCCGGAGATCGTATTAAAGACGCCAATGTCGAGAAGTAGGCGATAGAGGCTGATAATGAAGATGATATATCACAGAGCTGCTAAGTTCAATTTTATGATGTAACTAGTACAAATTCAAATGAAATACAAAAGTAAATTGCGACGTTTTTAATTCGTAACGTAACAAATTACATTGTGAACCAGCGGGCCATAGTAAATCTGTAATGGATGTGGTAAGACAACGTAATAACTGTGGAGTGATTTATTGTAAGAAAATATTGTAGATTAGCAAACAACTTATTAAGGGCATTGAAAATGACTGATGTATATATAGTCGAAGGCGAAACTTAATTTCTTTTTGTTTGATTACCTTGATGCTTATTAAGTTTTATTGAGTGTTTGATGCCCTTTGCCGTTCCTATTAGGAATGGTGTTAATATGTGTGTGTTATTGTTACCATAAGAGTACTGATTACACTAGTCAACAAAAAAAATAAAAAAAAATATATCGTAAACAATTTTATGTGATTCGTGTTCTCTGAGCCAGAAATAATGTAGAAAATCAAATAAAAGTTTTCTATCACGTCACAATTTTGTGATATATTCATATTTGAATTTTGCACTTTTTTAACCATTTTTACATTTACATTAATTTATTTTGGACTAAAAAAACTCCCTTCTTCATTTTTTTTGTTTGTCGATGGTATTCTATGGTTGGTAACTCTCTTATTGTCAACCAGCAATAAGCTGCTAGCATTGCAGGGTTCCATTTCCCTTGATATCGTTTTTGAATCACAGCTATATCTTGGTGGAATCGCTCACCATGTTCATCAATCATTGCGCCCATATTTTCTGGAAAAAAGTCCAAATGCGAGTCCAGAAAATGTATTTTCAAAGACATATTGCATTTCATTTTATGAAAAGCTTGCAAAATTTTATCAACAAGATCAATATATTGCGGAGATTTATGATTCCCTAAGAAGTTTTCAGTGACTGCGACGAATGAAGTCCAGGCTTCTTTTTCTACTTCATTTAGGCTTGAAATGAATTCAGAATCTTTTATGATCTTCTTGACATCCGGACCTACAAATATCCCATCCTTAATTTTGGCTTCGCTCAAAGAAGGAAACTTGTTTCTCAAAAACTTAAATCCGGGACTATCCTTGTTCATCGCTTTTACGAAGTTTTTGTATAGTCCAAGTTTAATGTGCAGAGGCAGTAATATCACTTTGAGGATCAACTAAACTATCAAATTTAACATTCTTTTGTCCTGGAATGTTAGTACTTCTTGAAGGCCAAATTTTCTGCATGTAAAACAACAATACTTAGTGTAACCAGTTTGTAGCCCCAAAGGTAAAGCAACAACTTTTAAGTCGGTACAAATCAATCATTTATGTATGTTATACTTGATTTTATCTAAAATACTTTTTAGTGCATCATATGTTTCTTTAAAATGTGCAGGATAAGCTACTGGCAACGATGGAAATTTATTTCCATTGTGGAGTAAGACAGCTTTTAAACTTGTTTTAGATGCGTCAATAAAGAGTCAAAAAGAGCAAAACAAATCAGGAGAATTCATACAAACATAGTACATGTTAATAGTAATATCATCAATTGATTTTTTAAGCTTAACGACTGTGTATAATGTTACATCTACGCTCAAAATAAGCTTAAAAATAAGTTTTTCGAAATTCAAATATTGTGTTAGTTTTAGACGTGATATAAGAAAATTAATATTTTTCTGGTAATAGGAGTGGCTATATCTACAAAATGTACTACATAGTTTTTACGATATTTTTTTTGTGTTGACTAGTGTTATTGTTTTTTTTATATTCATCTTTTTGACGTCTTTGGGAGAAATGATGACATGAAAATACAGATAGATGAAAAATGAAAGTACATTTATATGATTTAGATTTGATACTTGTCATAGAAGCATAACTTATGTGCGTAAATAAATAAAAAGAAGTAGCAACGCATAGCTGGAGCCTTTTTTAACGCAGGAAATTTATTTTATGCACCGTCCAACAAGCACTGGGTGAGCCGAGAGGACGCATCGGACTGACCACAATAGTGTGCCGCTACTGACTGAGAACTAACCCCGAGAGCCTCTGTGTTGGGAGGATCCGGAACCTACCCGCAACAGGAGAACACAGTTGGTACCCATAGTTGTAACAGTATTCGAAATGGTGCTGGTTCTCTCTGCCAACCTGCACCCTGCAATTCTATCTGGCGTGAGGTTTTATAAACAGATTCTTATGCGGTGCATCTTCTTCCCAGATGCGGTAAAAGAGGAGGGTCTGTCGCCCTTTCGTCTCCCTAAACTCAAAGACAGAATAGTTTTCACTAGTCCGATGGACACAACTTAGCAGTCGAAACATGCTGCCGTCTGTAAGAGGTTTCTGATCTCTGTGCCTACTTGCAAGATATGGCTGGATGGGTGGATGCTTACCTCTCCTCTAGCATCTCGTTGAAGGTCTTGGACTTGGCCCGCGGCTGGCCGGTCTCGTGCTCGAGTCTCCGCACCTCCACACAGCGCTCGATGATGTGTTCCACCCGCTTCCGCCGCGAGGACTTCCAGTTGTCCAAGTTCTGGAAACAAGAGATTGCACATTCAACTCAGAATGAGATTTTACAAATCTATCGTTGAACATTAAGATTCAAGACTATGCAACCTGTTCAACAAAAACCTGCTTGCCTGTAAAAAAAGATATTCAGGAGAAGATCTTAACTCTATAGTCTAATGCAGCCAAGTTGACGGTTGACAATCTTCATAAGTCAACCGTCCCATTGCATCCGCATAAAGGTTATGCAGATAAAACAACAACAACGAACAAAAACAACGCTTTAATAAGCCTACTGCCTTAGGTAGGACTTTTGGCGGGGGAACAATTAAATAACTACAAATCTTCTAGCTTTAACTTGTCATCTCATTCCACCCGTGACCATGGTTGCCTAACTGAAACGTCGGGCCCATTAAATAATTAGATAAACCGCGATAACATCCGTTAAATTAGTTCTATTGTAACCACGTACAATATTTTCGAAATGTTACGTTATGAACCTTACTAAAACCATCCGTAATTATTACATAATACTCGTCGGTTATATATCAACATTAACACATAATATTCTAATTATATTAATATATGTTAAGTTGGATTGTTTTAGAATAAAAACGTGTAAATTTCGACACGAATTGAGTTCAACTTTCGACATGAAATATTTGATGCTGTGGAGCACCAAAGATTTAACTCATTATCCTATTTTTTAACGTGAGGAAAGCGTTTAAGTGAGTTCGCTCCCCAGTGGGGGGGGGGAAGACTCTGAACGTCCTATAGCCTTCCCCGTTAAAACGTCACATAAGTCCTCAGCTACTAGGATGAGGTGTACTAGAATGTTCTATATCCTGTACCGTGGTGACAGGCGAGTTTTTTATAGCATAAGGGGGCAAACGAGTTGTCGGAGCCATAACCACCATCGCCCGCATAGAGGTTATATAGATACATTGCCATCCTTCTTCCTCCCACCTCCATGGGCCACCGGCTACTAACACACCGCACAAAACGTGACAGCACAGCTATCACTTCTTCATATCGTGCAAGATAAAGGTCGGCCGAATTGGCTCAATTCGGCTGCATGCAGCACGGCACTTTTACTAAAACATTCTAGAATCTTCAGTGCGGATCTCTTATCATAGCTGCTATAAAGCCATCAAGCCATCGATGGTATCTTTATGGTGATTAGCAAATATTTACATAAAGAGCACAACATGCACCGCTATCTGCACTATCAGGCGGTGCGAATTCCGCGGAAATTGCACTGATAAGGCGCAGGCGTGACGCGATACCAGCTAATTACCTGTAACTACACTTAGTGCATTGCACATACAAGAGGTAGTGCCACGCTCCATGCATATAGCCGAATTTGGCGGGCACGAACGGGGAAATAGTGATTTTTACGTACGTTATACACATAGTAAGAGGTAGTGTTACGCTGCATGCATGCATATCGTCGATCGGGGAGGTACCTCTCGCTTACACGGTATGATTTAAAGTAACACACCGATACACCGACTACTAACGCGGTGTGTTAGTAGTCGGTGGCCCATGGAGGTGGGGGGAGGAAGGCAACGCGTCAATATCTATGGGCGTTAGTAGTTACGAAAATGGCTCCGACTGCTCGTTTTCCTCCTTATACTATAAAAAATTAAAAATAGAAAGAACTTTCCATTGCTGCATTGCAACCGAATCGGATTAGCACTACAGCGACGTTCCTGATGCCTTGACCAGGTCATCACTCCAACTGTTGGAAGGTCTCCCAACACTCCGTTTTCATTAAAGGTGTAAGGAGGCAAACGAGCAGCTGGGCCATTTTCATGACTACCGACGCCCATAGACATCCGCTTAAGATAAACATATGCGTTGCCCTCCTTCCTCCTCCCTCCTCTATGGGCCACAGGCTACTTACACACAGCACGAAACGCGATAAAAACGCGACAAAGATAAAAAATACCATTATTTTAACTTATTTTAAGCCTCCAAACAAGTTTCCAACTTCACAGGTATTTGTGATAATTTTCGCCATTTCCGCCGGCATTTCCCGGTGGGGACAGGTTACTGAGCGTGTCAAGCATCGCGTGCCTCAAGACAGTTTTTAGTTCGTCTCTAGCGATTATAGACAAATGTAATTATAGCGTGTGGTCCAAGGCAGGAGTTGTGGCGTAAAATTCGGCTATTTAGATAAATAATAAATAATACGTGCACTTTACACAGTACACGATTCACGAACTTTGTAAAGCTACAAATATACAATTGCAAAATGTAAATCATCAAATCTATTGTCAAACATTCCATGCCGATATAAAATAGAGCCTATATTTGAAGTTGCAAAAAGTTACATAAACTACAAGTCACATAATATTATTAATATACTATACAGATATCAAACGTTCCATATGAACCTTATCATTCAATTTGCGACTAACCATCATATATAAAAGGCTTTTCTCTTTTTTATTTTAATATTAATCAAGTGGCGTGTCAGAAATAAACTGGATATATAGAATTAGTCAAACAGTTTGTCAAGGTATTTAGTCTCGGACTATGTATCTTAAATGGTCCTTTGAGTCGGATCCTATAAAATACATGTTATATTTTCTAAATTACAACAATGTTACGTATTTTAGTATCAAATGTAAATGCATCGTTCTAAAAAGAGTAAACAATTTACTCGCCATTGAATAAGTGTTAATACGTGAAGTTAAATTGTGCTTTATGGCATCGCGTCAGTAAATATTTTTTTATTAAAAGTATAACGGGCACCCCTGGAAACGCTGAGATTAAATTTAAATCCATTGTTCATATTAATTATCATAAGTTAGTTTTAGTTTGGTGAGATAATAATAATAATATTATGTCCTTTCCAATACCACTAAGTATATGCGTGCAAAGTTTCATGGTTATCGGTTGAGTAGTTTTACCGTGAAAGCGTAACAAATAAACTTACATACACATTTACGATGATATTAGATTTCATTTATAAAATGGTTTCATTTTTATTTTTTACTTACAATGGAGACTGTATTTCTAGAACCGTCTATAACTCAGACCAAACGCCAACCTAAACATTTGCTGGTAAGCAACAATATTTTCTTGGAGGACTGCACTTGCGTAATGCACACTCAGCGAGGCATCTTAACGACGCCAATCTCGATAATGGCTGGAAAAACTGCCTCATTCTATTTAATGCTAGTTTTTCAGCCTCAGGAATCCGAGCGACTAATTTATACCGCCTTTGTGTATTCTCTTCGACGCGAGGCAATTAAAGGCAAATTCTTAACTTCATGTTACTTTATGATCTCCTGGTACCTTTTTTCCTGGTCAGGACTAAAAATGCAATAAAATCTTGCCCCGACAGGACAGTAATTGTTGCATATGTTTTTTTATACAATAAGGGGACAAACGAGTTGTAGACACCTCTCATTACCGACAACCCATAGACATCCTCACTTTATGCAGACTTTTTGATTTTTCTTATTCATCTAAGGGTCACTGGTTAGTCACATAAAACAAAACATCATAGCTGTCAGTTTGCGATAAATATATATTCTATATGAGCGAGCTGTATAGCCCCGCTCGTACTGGCCCAATTTGGATGCTGCATGGCATTACCTATTACCAGAAAGATGACGGAAAACTCGGCGTAACATGAACGACATCAGTAAACGTGTACTGATCGAGGCGTTTGATACATGCGCGTGGTTCTACAGGCCTATCGCCTTCCAACTGATCACCGGAAACGTACAAGCCGTTACATCCTAGCTGTAACTGGGCAGTAGTATCATATGGAGGACATTCACCAGCTCAGTCGTACCAGCCCGATTCGAATACAAATCAACATAGCACTGTTGACATTATAATAATGTCGTCATAGCCGATTTATGCTACGGCGGCCGTCTATGTAGGCGAGCCATCTGCGCAGGACATTATAGAGCACAAGTGTGCGCGCTGACACAAGTACTCTCTCTATTCCCCCATTCTTATATTCCGATGGAACGGCAGTTCGACACGACCGGAGAGAAATAAGGCGCAGTACAGACGGCTTAACGTGATGGAGGCGTAACACCGCCAACTTCCTGACTGGGGAGTGTTATAGAAATTGAAAAATCCCAATAACACTTTTTGGTCCGACCCGGGATACGAACCCGGGACCTCACGTCTGTGGTTGAACACGCTTACGACTAGACCATAACATTAACGACATCAGTAAAAGTAGTAAAAAATCACATCCGTCTAGAATTCTTTACTCAAACCCTATCATTTGCCTACATTTTTGAGTAATTACCAAAGAAAGCAGATGACCCTAATGCCATTTTCATATGCAAATCTAAACCTTATGGCATACAGAATGAGGTCTGATACGCCTAATTAGTGGCTCGGTTAATGAAGATTAATGAAGGAAGATTTATCGGAGTTAGAAACTTTAGACGACTAGTGCTATGGCATTACTGAAGCTGTACTAACGTTAAGAAGTCTGTAGAACTTTATAGTGAATACCAGACGTGCCCCGTGGTTTCATCCGAAAAATCTTTCACCAGGAAATCATTTTTGGGATAAAAGTAATTATTGTGTTGAGCCAGTATTTAACCTGTGATATTTTTTTTATTAATCAGAAGTTTTTGTTTCTAATTATATTAATTACAAGCGACATATAAATTTAACTCTTACCTATAATATTAGTAAGATATGTACCGGTACTCGTGTCTTCGAATGTTATAATATAATCAAATATGTGCAATATAAAATCATTGCTCAGATGATACGCAATTGATAGAAGTGCCCAGTGGAAATACCCCGTGGTATCAATTGGTTGCAATGGCTTTACCTCTTATCTTATTGAATACTGACTTGACTGCCTCCCGTGGTCTAGTGGTCTCTCCCGACTTGACGTGGTCTAGTGATAAGCGTGTTCAAACACAGACGTGAGGTCCTGGGTTCGAATCCCGGGTCGGACTAAAAAAATTGTAATTGGGATTTATCAACTTTTAATAGACCGGAGTCAGGAAGTCGGCGGTGTTACAACCTCGTGCTTCGGAGAGCACGTTAAGCCGTCGCTCCTGGGCCTGATTTCTCTCCGGTCGTGTCGGATTGCCTTTCGGAATATGAGAATAAGGGAATAGAGAGTGCACTTGCGCAGATGGCTCGCCGTAGCCGAAATCGGCTAAGGGATTTTTTTTTATTACATACGGTCAGATTGCTTATGTGAGAGAATCAACGAACAAGACGAGGTGTTTGACTTATCAATTTTTTTACTGTGTCGTCTGCCCCAGAAAGGGAAGAGGGAGATGAGGGACAAATAAAAAGGGATTTAAATAATTTGTAGATAGCGAAGGACAAACATTGAACCCAAATGACAATAGGGTTCCCGCGCACTCCCACTATTACGCTCGTATAACCACTAACGGTTGATATGGCCGTGGGTTGACAGGCACCACCACAACCAGCTCCAAATGCTGCGGCAACAGCTGCTCCTCGGGGTTGATGAACCACCAACCGCTGAACACTGGCCGGTCCACCTTAACAACCGGCTGACGTAAACACAAAGGCTGATTTACGACGCGATCCAAATCGATTATATTTATCGCCTCGCTCTGTGTGGCGCGAGGCTGCGATAAATCTCCCATAGACATTGACGATGCCTTCCCTACTAAGGCCACAGTCCGACAAGCGACAGCATGGCTGTCACTATATGCCGGTATCGTGTAAGCGAGAGGTACCTCCAGGGTAGTGTCGGCCGTCGGCTACATGCACCATGGCACTGCCTCTTACTCCTCCAGCACTGGCCGGTCAACTTTAACAACCGACTGACGTAAACACAACGCAGATTTACGACGCGATCCGAATTGATTTTGTTTATCGCCTCGCTCGCTGTGGCGCGAGGCCGCGATAAATCTCTTCTGGAGGGTTAGTGCGTATTGTAAATCAATGGAATTGATTAAGTGTCAAAAAAATAGGGCAAGAAAGTTGTTGAGTGGCGTCTCTATGCCCGAAGTAGTGGTGCTCGTAGCTGGTGGACTGGCGATGGAGATGATGAGATAGATGCAAGCAGCTTGTGACCGCGACCTAAGGCAGTAGACGGACGGGTTGTCAGATAGGCGGAATTGCCCCGACATACTGTGTGACGTCCGAGTTGTGAAAGTCGTCAAGTACAAAACAAATAATTCGAATCTCTGACAGAAAGAAATACCTAGTAGTAGTATATTTATTTGTTGTTCCGAGTATGATGATATGAGTGGAGGTCAATGTTCAGCATGGATGTCTTCTGTACATCTGCTGATGATGATGGTTGTATTTAACATCAATTACGTCATAAATCTTTACAAACATGTGCCTTGTGTTTAAATAAAGAATTTTAACGGCGACGGTAAAAACCGCGGCCGTGCGCCGGAAGCGCGGGCGCCGCCATGTTTCGAAATGTCAATCGTTTCCGGCGCGGGCGCAGCTTAAACGACCTCCAATCGTTTGAAATACCGACCCTAGCTAGCAGCGTGCATCAGCTATTTACGAGTTGATTTGCCATGGTTAAGGCAATTGCATAGTTACGATAAATAAAAACAAGCGGTAAATATAAAAATGTTTGCAGCTTCAACACGCGACCGGCAAACTAATCTTACAACTTCTTAAGAACGATTACCATTAAAAGAATAAAATGCGCCATTTCCTTTTACGTTCAAAGCTATGGCAGGCAGAAACGAGTACCAGGTCAGATCTGGCGTCAAGATGTGTTGTTGTTCTTCATCTCTCTTGTGCACCTTACAAGAGACGTACCGTGGTAAAACGTTACGTTCTGGCCTAACCGATTTTACTCCTAGGCTATATTTTTACATACCAAAGGAAACAATGTAAACAAATTGTTTAGTAGAAATTAAACCGGCGCAGCCGCAGCTTCTCTTACTCACATAACACCGACTTACCGTATAGTTACTTCTTACTGTTATAGGAACTATAAGTTGAAAGCACGAGTCCCAAACTTTTTTGTCTAACGCCCACTTTGAGAATAAGTTACTTCGTATCGTCCCCTTATTAGTTATTACACCCTAAAGAACTATGTAGGTATTCAAAGACCATTCAAATGATTTAGCCCCCCTAGCCCCCTCTTCTAGGCCTCCAGCGTCCACAGGGGGACATTATCGCCCACTTTGTGAAAGAATGGTTAAAACTCTAGTGGCGCGTGTACTCACCGACTGCCAGTCCTCCTGGCGCTCGACGCGCGCCGGCTCGGTTCTCTTGGCGAGCTCGGCGCGGCGCAGCTGCTCGCGCGCGCGCGTCCCGAGGTCAGCGGGGCCGACCTTCACGAACTGCAGCGGGTTGCCGGCCGGCTTGCCCGGGAGCACCGCGGCGGTGTGCGGCCGGGTGGCGAGGAAGTCCGCGCTGTCTGTTGTCTGGAACAACGAGAATATCATTAGATAGCTGCAACTGTGGGTACTACAACATCTCCGGGCAGTTGAGCCGGTCCGAGATGAACACGAGTAGTTTACTACAGCACGTAGCAGGGCAGGTACATCTCGCTGTGCTGGCCCGTGCAGTTTGTGAGCCAGGGGAAATGGGGAGCTGAAGGATGGTAACACATCTGTATAACCTCTATGTTGATGAGCGTCATCCTCTTTCGTGCGGTTTATGTGCCATGGGGAAAAGGAGGGGAGGATGACACATATTTGCAAAAACTCTATGTTATTGAGCGTCGGTTAACACCAAGAGACACGAACTTTACCCTGCTTTATTATTATGTAACGACCAATCGGATTCATTTGGTGACATGCATGTGTGCATTTGACACCCATCGACATCCGCACGGTTAATGGTAACGCACATATATTGTTCTCCATTACCCCATCGCATGGGCCTCATGCTACTCGACTCGACAGCGACATCACATCTATCACTTTTAATGCCGTATCACGGGAGGTAACTCCAGAAAAGCCTGAGTATATTAGGTAGGTGCTGGTATGCAGCTCAAAGTAACACGGTTACGTTTCTGGTGATCAGTACGCGGAAGCCGACACGGGATGTCGTTACCGTAACTTCATTCAGTTTAACATTATATAATTTAAATTGAACGAGACGAATTCTTAAACAAGGAAGCCATTAGCGAGATTTAATTCACCAAACAAATTGTCCCAAATGGATTTAGCCAACATTTATATAACCAAAAATATGCTAGGATCAAGTGACTCACGACAACTTGTGTTATCTCAGGAAATCTAGACGCGGCCTTGGCAATTATCCTCTAAAACCGCACTAAACGCGAAATTATAGCTAGTAATTTGAGCACGTGTTTTGCGAGGCAGATCGTCATGTGGGCTCAAGAAACAAACTCTTAATTTGGTTTTTGGACACTAGAGCTTAGGAATGTATTAAGAATATGCACAATCAGTAAGCGTAAGGGGTTAAAATAATTGTTAACATTGCTTTAAATCTCCTAGAAAGAACTGAGCAAGCCACCGATCGCAATACTTCCATTTCGCAAACATATTTTTTATATCAAATCACAATAGCAAAACCAACAAACACGTTCTGCCCGTGCAATAAAATTTGCCGTACCAAAGTGACGGCTGAAATTTATTATTCTTTTATCTGTAATGGCAATTCCAAGTCAATATATTCACGAAACGTCACAGGATTGCGAAGGAATTAAACACAAACAGCTTTCAAAAAAGTTTGCCCCACCGAGCTGGCAGCTGCACTCGAAGGCTAAAAATAGAACATTCAATCCGTTTGGTGGTCTAAATTTCAGTTCGGTATGCAGTTTATATATAGACAGACTTAGTTCACTGTTCACTCTTGTCACACGTTTATTTTAAAATTCGATAGTCACTTTCGAGTTCTCGTAGTAACCTAGTTGCAGTCGAAATTGATGAAAACAAATTTTATTGGCTCCAAAGGGACAATGATATTTAAAAATGTGAAACTAGCATTGATTAAAGCTACTGTACAATCTATCGAAATTGAAGAAAATAGGTATATTTCAAATTTTACTATTAAATATTAAAAATAATATGGAATTTTAACTTCTGCCCAAAAAACAAAATTAGGAAATTACATTCCAAATCTATTTTAGAAAAATTAAAAAAATATGCTTCCTAAAATGAATACATAAATGTCACTTCACATTCTTCTCAATCCAAAGAAGTGAGAAAGAACTTCCTTTGTGATATTATCAAAACCGCAACAGATAACTACAAAACCTCAAACTTGTGTTCAGAAACGTCGACCGCAGTTAACGCAAGAACAATTAAACTTTAAACGCGAGTTAGCGCGACCAGAGACAAGCCGGCGACTGTCCGGCGGCGGGCTCCACGGGGAAAGTAGATGGTAATTGGTGGTGGTGATGCAACTGGCGTTTAGATATGCATCGCAGTGCCATCGTTTATTCAAATCGGTTCAGGTTCTGGCACATTAGCTCAGATAAGAGGTGTACCTCTAGTAGTAGACTCACCAAACTTGCTGGAGGCTGATTATTGTGATGTGAGAAACTCCGGTTGGGAAAGTTAGATGTTTATGGGTGTCAGTGGTCTCAAGAGGATTCGTTGCGACTCTGAATATAAAAACTGGGCTCAAATTTTGCTATAGGTACATTGCTCTGCAGCGAAATATTGTCTTCTTGATTAAAAAAAATACTTGTAAATATAACATGGTAATGTAAAATATAAAAAAGGAAGAAAATACATTGCAAATACAACCTGCCACACGAATGAAGTTTACTTAATAAAAGGGACAATATTCTGAAGTAAGAAAAATCACAGGACACGTAACCGGCGTAAGATCTGCCCTGCAGACTGGCATTGCTCGCCTTAAAGCGTCTCTTAAGGAGCACCTCAAATGAGTGACAGCTGACAAATCTAGCTAGCAATGCAACTCCTCCAAAACGCGTTCTCAATACCAAACGAGCAGTTTCCTGGCGACCTTGGCTGCCGCGCTCATTAGTATGCATCGGAATATCCGTAATTACAAGATATTCATTCAATTAACAATTCTGGTGATATCCGCTAATCGCTCTGGTATTTTTATGGTCGAATAATTTTTGTACTTATTTTTTTGCACGACTAACATTAAGGCATTTTTTAAGCCAAAAACTCGGTTTTTCGCACGCTTGAACTTGGTAAATTGTATGTCCGCTCAACACGTCGCGTACAAGATCAAGATCAAAAAGAGTTCCTACCTTAATTTGATGAACTGAATCGGATCTAAAATTTCTTAACAATATGCAATCTATCTTTTTAGCTGGCTGAGCTTTGACTTCTTTGGAAGTGGTCCCAAATTTGACAAAACCGGTTGTGACAAAAATGCTTTGGTATTCAGCAAAATTACCGTATACGACGCTAATCCTCATGCAGTACAACAACCAATGCATCCTCAGAAAGCTAAGGTTGGTTATAGAAGCATGCGAAAGAGTCATTCAAATTTGGACGCGGATCCCTGCCACAGCAAAAACTTGAGGCTGGTATCTCAACAATGACGTCTTCCACGCTTCAATTAGGCTTCAATTGCAAGGCCCCCTTATAAACGGGCCTTTCAATTAAAAACTAATTATATTAATACCTTAAATACAGCTTGTTTTATTTCATTTTAACGTCCAACTTCTTGAAACTGGTTTATGTTAAAAATTAAGAAGATCACACAGCATTTTGTCCATAAGTCGATCCTAGTTCTTTGTATAGTATGAAATTCCAAAAATTATGCTGGTAAGTTTATAGCTGATCAAATTGTATTTATTCAACAGTTAAAAGACGTTGAACTGAACAAATGTTTTTTTGAATCGTTCAAATACTTTTACTTGTATCGCGTGATTACTTTTATAATAAAAATCATTGAGTCGCAACACTATCGTGTGGCGTGGCTATAATGATATATTGCTGTTTATTAATTATCTATGATCATAATGTAATTTTACTTCTATGCGGAGTATTATAGCAGGTATTTTATGTAGCTTTCGTTTTCGTAGCGTGAAAACAGATTAAATAAAAATATAAGAGAAAATAGAGTAGCGAGAGAAAAAGAGAGCCAGTGATCGTCAAATGTACAGTTTGCGACTTGAGTAAAATCGTACACGGCAAATGTAAACAGAATGAACTGAACATTGAAAGCCTGAATGCTTAAAATAACCAAAGTCGCTTACGTCATCAAAACGAATGTACCTATATGGCTCATTGTTTAAAACAAGGTAGAGGACAAGGAAAATATTACCCTCCTGCAGTTCATTAAAGTAAGAGTACAAATACACTCCAAATCGAAACTGTATAATATTTTTTAACAGGCTTTCCCACCTCGTTCTCCCACTCATTCTCGCTGCTACTCCAGTGCCACCAGGATCGACAGCGGCCCTTTCCCATCTCAAGCAGATGTAAAAGCTAAAAACTATATAGCACTGATTGCAACTCCAGCGATACACATATTACTGGCCACCAGACAATAGCTCATTGTAAACTCACCTGCGTGCGACCACCGAGCCCCCGTGCCGTGCTGAACAGACTGACTACAACACTAACAGTAGGTACTGCCTCACACCACTTTCTCCAGAGACGTGACAACGTTCACAGATCCACCCGATTAATTCCCATACGCGTACATTTAAATGAGATTACAAAAGCACCTGGCGTGATGCATGGCATAGGAAAATAGAGTTACACTATCCAGGTCATTGTTTAGTAGTTTTAAGTCCTCACTCCTACCAGCAGTCTCTTTGTGTCTGTTTCTAGGATTATTGTATGTAGATTTCTTGCTACAGTCCCAACAACTTGATAACTTTTATAAAGTAGAAGCAGTTGGAAAAACGCATTAACCAGTAGAAAAATGTTAATTTTTATAAATCACTAGCTGTACCCTGCGTGCGTTGCTACGAGTGGCGCCATCTGTCGAAAATTGATCATACCAACTCGGAAACGTTCTTGGGCTTATGCACAACAACTTTGCTTAACATCATCACATGATAAAATGCAAAGTTTTCGATTCTATAAAGAACATACCGACCAACATTCATTTTATACATAAAGAAGAGACACTGCGTACCTTAATTGTAATATAATGGCCGTTTAATTAATCTGTGATGATGTCTGGTAATCGACTTCACTAGAACATTATTCAACCCTGAGTCATATGTGATCTAGGTACTTTAATCATGTATAACAGCGAACACGGTGATAGCGGGTTCAAATCTGATGTGAACTGAAAGGTACTTTTGATGATGATGATGATGATGATGATGATGATGATGCTGATGATGATGATGATGCTGATGATGATGTCGATGGAGAAGATAGGGCCGGTGCAAGTTACAGTTGAGGTGTAATAACGTAGAGAGTTCGTGCGAACAACTGCGCTCACACCGAGATAACATCTGGTGAAAACGCGTAGCTCTCGCACTGCCCGTTATGATCCAACATCATCAGCCCCTGTTCGACCGTTGTGTAAATAATGTCAAGTGGCATGGCGACGTGGGATACGGCTAGCAACAACATAATTGTAGCAATTATAAGCAAGAACGAACTACCTACTCATATATTGTAGAAAAAAAAAACCAAATGGTGTTCCAATTCCACAAGTGAACGACTTATCACAGTCTTCATACTTAGTTAATCTCTATAGACTAGTGGTTCTTAACCTTTTAGTCCTGAGGGACCATTAGACAAAATTTTCGTTATGTCGCGGACCAGCCCAATTGGGTGGTCCGTCTCCGTGGCACAACGAAATTTTTGTTTTTTGATCTGGAGGTAACGGCATGGCTCGTAGACCACTTAAGATGCTACCAAGGACTACTAGTTGTCCGCGGACGACCGGTTAAGAACCACTGCTAAAGACATAGCTGCCAGAGCCGAAATTCGGCTAAGAACACAAACGCGAAGTAATTAGCTAAGGCAGACGAAATCAGTACAAGACAATATACGCTAACTAATAAAATTCTACTTAAAGATATTTTTTTTTCGTTGAGGAATGCCTTTAAGCATGCCCCCGGGGTAGGCAGACCCTGATCCTGGCGGGTATGGGAAACCCGAGACTGAACCAGCTCCCCATATTCTCTAAGCCCAGCGGTGTTCCCACTCATCCGTCAGTGGAGGATCCATTGGAAACAACCGCGACTCCGCTAACAGATGCCCTTGAAGGCTCTACTCTCAAGCTATGTTTGGGTATTCTAGAACACGCAGCACACTGACATTTAGGGGCAATTAAAAATATTGCTATTTAAATTTTAATTTGTCTTGTCCTTTATTCTCAATGCTTTCCTTTAGCGCAAAACAGCGTATTTGACCAAATTTATTTTATTTTAGAATTAATTAATTCATAATCGTCGCAATCAAACCCCGATCGCATGGCCAGCAGCGTATATTGCTAACTGAGTTACAGACAGCCAGAATTCAGTTCCTAATTACTAAAAACATATTTACGAATCCCTAATTAGATACAGAGAATCCACTACACCATAAATATACCTACGTATTTAAGGCCATCCGTCAATATGGCCGCATTTTACGGCTAACCTTTGTACTCAAACAAGGCTGTAAATTACGGAGCCTTTTTATTGGCCATCCGCCCCCGCGACAGATGCTGCGTGGGCCAGAGGTGCTTCGGCCGTTCAGGTTTAGTCATCGTCATCAGGCAGCCGTTAACTGAGCTTTGGAAATTCTTTTATTGAGTAAGGGGACAACGAATACGACGACCATTAACATACCGCATAAAGGTGAAGCAGATGCGTTGCCTCGTTTTACCTAATGTTTCACGCAGAACTCGGAGAAAGCCAGATAGTTGTCATTTCTAGCGGGTATTGTGTGAGCAAGAATCTGTGGTTATGTGAAGGTTCTAGAGTAGATGTTGCATTTGGGGAGACAAGACAGTTTCACCAGACGCAAGACGATTTCGATTGAAAATTTCCAAACAGGAGATTTCTCCTCTTGGCAATTAAACAGAACTTTTCGAGCAGTGGACCGAGAAAGACTGATGATCAGTCCACTCGTATTTCGAAGCGGGCGAGTGTCCCACTCGGGCACAATGCAGATATTGTCGGTACACATTTCTCGGTATCACGTAATCTCATTTACATTGCCAGTTTGCTCAGTTGAGAAAACTCTAGAAACTAGGTCCTAGATAACAGTTCTAGACAGTTCCGAGAATGTCTGCGATAAGGATGTTTGCTGACCTGGGCTCGACGGGACCTTTACTTTGTTGAAAAGTACTTGTATGACGTTATATTATGCTCTATTTTCTTAACTCATAAGTTTGTTTGGCGGTTGGTTTATTACTCAACATATTTTTTCGGATCCATCCTATGCTCTGTAAAGGATGGCAAATATCAACTCAATCGGAAGGTAGGCGACGAGGCTGGGTTTGTGACTGAAAAGGTCTGGTAGATCGGTAGATCAAGCGTGATGTACTCTAACTTTTTACAAAGGTCTTCAGTTTTTGCTATCTTTAGCTGTCTTTACATTTTTGTCGACTTCTGATATCTATATATATATATAATAAAACAGTAAAATCCGTGTGTCTGTACATTGAATATATTTACGAACAACTAACTTGGGGCGATATCAAAATAGTATTAGAACACTTTTTAATGTTTTTTTTGTCTGTCTGTTTGTCCGTTTGTCTGTTGGTTGTACTGGACGGATTCGACAGAAACTTTTTGTGGTGTATAGATACTAAGCGTGGTCAACATCTAGAACACTTCTTACTGCGGTAAAATCACTCATACCTACGGGAAATCGGAATTTTCATCACACTGCAAGCAAACAATAACAAATCACTTTGAGAACTACGCTACGAGAACGAAGTCGCGGGCACCGGCTAGTTTTTAAATAAACTCAAAGAATGAAAACTATGACATCTATAGTTAATTAATAGTTAATTTTCTCTCTAATGCCCTACACACAAATTGCACAATTCAAATGCGAAGGATATGATGGTGCTTTACGATCGCCGTTTCTATCATGAATATGTTTGATTTACAAGTTACAAAGACAGTATAATTGTTTATATATAATATGTCAGAAAGGAGTTAATGTTTAGCCTTTTTTACCATGGACAGACACAATGAGCTGCCGCGCCGGCCTCACTCGCGTGCAGCACACCCATAACACCCTACCGGAGCCCTAAACAAAGGCGGACGACATCAGATAAGCGGCTAATATTTGTAGAGGTCGGGGTCGCGACCGATAGCCGCGCGTCGACCCGCTCGGGATGTGACCGCACGCTACTACACTGATATGCACGCCTTTACATTGTACGTTGCACCGTACAGCCGTACAAGCAGGTGGTAGCAGGTTCGCATCCCGCCGAAGTCATGGAATATATGCATTGTACGCATTTCTAAAAAAACAATCTTAAATATGTAAAATTATTAATATCAAGTGTATTTGCCTGGGCGAGTTAGCGAGAATTCACAATAATAATACCTTTTATTTCTACTGATTGCTTCGTGGTCTAGTGGTAAGCAAGTTCAACCGCAATCGTGAAGTCCAAAAAGTGATAATGGGATTTTTCTATTTCTAATGAACAGTCCGATGTCAGTGCCTCAGAGAGCACGTTAAGCCTTTGGTCCTGCCCCTAATTTCTCTCCGGTCATGGACTGCCATCCAACTCATTGGAATACGAGAATGAGGGAGTAGAGAGTGTATGTTTGCACAAACACTTGTGCACTACAATATGTCCTGCGTAGATAGATGGCTTGTCTCTATTGAGACGAGTCGCCGTTGCCGAAATTTCGCTAGCAAACATTACAATACTTTCTTTGTGACCCCGCTGCCACACAGGGCCTGTACCGATGTGGGCAAGGGTACAGCCACTACAAGCGTGTCTCGTGTAATACGACGTATCACAAGGCATCGGTTACCTTGTACGCTTACAGGACTTAAACCCACGCGCGCCCACGCACATACACACATCACAATTAAGTTACCTGTTGTAGTAGGCTGGTGTTATATCTGCGGCGCGGCCTTATCAAATCTTCACGACCGGGAGGTAGCTTTACTTCTGTGTGAAGTAAAGCTACCTATTGCTTTTTATAGTTTCACACATTCAAATTTTTTTACATTCATGAATACTCAAAATCAAATGATCCTTATAGATATTGTTTTGCATTTTAAAAGACAGAAGATATGTGGGTTTCACCTATTACTTATATTTTTGTTAGCGCAGGGGAACACATTTACGTTATAATACCTATGTCGGACTCGACACTCCGTCCAATACCGACTAAGCCCCTGGTGACAGGCTGGCCTCTCGCTGCCACCTAGGTAACCTAGCCCACCCTTCATTCGGCCAACCCAACTGAGGCTAGAGGTCGGAGTATTCTCGTGGGCGTCTAGTCGCTTGTCAGATTTACGCAACAGATGACATGACAGCGATAACTGTGTGTTTATAGAAATAGCCGTGACATACAAACATACAAAATACAAGTACCTAATCACAAATAACTGACCTTTTATGTTACAAACTCAGCTCATCCTCAGCGCTTGATATAAAATAGAATAGAATAGAAGATCTTTATTTATACACATTTTTACTATTAAACAACTAACAATTTACACGCAAAGAAAAAAAAACATTTATGTTCACTTTCACAACTTAGTCTTAGCATATTATACACGACAATATAATATACGATAATAATAATGTAATAATAATGATAATAATAATACCTATACGAGTTAAAAGCTGGTTTAACAGGTACTTCTAAGTCCTGGTTAGCCTATCAGTACTTAAATTACCATTTGAATATATACAGCCTCCGGTTCATCCTCAACATCATACCAACATAATAAATGTAATTAAAACTATAATATCATTGTATAATTACTAATTAGGCATTAGGTTCAATAAGGGGAGGTATGAACATTTTCGCAAGTAGTTAGGGAGGTGCGACTTCAAAAAGGTTGAGAAACCCTGCACTAATCTAATAAGTACGAACAAAATTACGGGACCGCTTTCAGAGGATTTGCTGTGATATTTTTCACATACCTATAAAGGTACTCTCTTACACTTCGGTATGCTCCCAATCGATTAATAACAAAACTGGCCAGGTGCGAGTCGGATTCGCACACCGAGGGTTCCGTACCAACGAAAAGTATAGGTGTCTCTGCGATATTTTTACCAGAAAACAAAATAACTTGGATTTTCATAGTGTTTGTATGAAAGACAAAATTGTATTTCCTTTTATTGAAAATGTATTATTTCTCAATAACTAATAAACAAAGGGTTGGACGAAAAAAAATAGATTCAGTTCTATGAATGGAGTGCCTACCCTTTAATTTTACAGGTTACAAAGTTTCAACTACGTACGCAAAATAGTTTAGGAATAAAATGGCTGTGACATACTGACGGACGGACAAACATGTTCCGTTTTATGCCATTTGGCTATGGAACCCTAAAAACGGATAATTTCAATCTATATGAATATTATAAAGAGGAAAGATTTTGTTTTGTATCGAAAAGACTCCAAAACTACTGGGCCGAACATTCACAAATAGAAAGCTATGTGCTCAGGAAGTAACAGGGTATATTTTACTGCACGATTTTCATACCCAAGCTAGTGCGCACATGTCAACATGCATCATATAAGTTAACTAGAAATTGTGTAAATAGTACTCTTTTTCCAATTGCAATTTCACCACTCAGGGACAGAATCTTCCCGACCTTATTAACAAGTTCTCATCACATCTGACCTTTCAAATCAAAACCATACACGACCAGCACTCGAGTTACAAGTTTATAATTACGACATGTTACGTCACAGACGTCCAGTCATCCTACGATTCATCGTATAATTAATGATGCACATGCCATGCGCCATGTGGCGGGGTCACGGGTGTTTTTGTGCTGACGAGTACGTTTTTATGATATAAGCAAGAAAGTACACGGAATATGTCATGGACAGTCGTTATTGATAATTTGGGATGAAAAAAATCACATTCTCTTGTTTTCTTTAATCCTCCATAGAGAGAAATAATGATGAAAGCACGAATATTGGACAATATATCACTGAACATATAATTAATATCGAAAGAATCGTTACCTTTATCGCTGCAATTATCGTTGCTATAAACAATTAACACCACATTTACATGGAACGCCTCAGAGCGAGGTAACGGCGCATAGCGAGGTAACGCCGCATGAGTCATGTTTTTGACGTGCGTACAGCCGGTTCAATCGAATTATAGGACGTTGTCACGTCAAAAACTTCAGAAGGCTGCGTATTCAAATCCCGTCAGTTTACTAGTTCAGAGTTGACTGTAGAGTGATGGGGAGTAATGACCAGACCATTGAAGCGGTTAATATTTACCAACTGTTTATTAAGGTTATAATAGGTATTGTTTTGTATGGTCTGGCTGAAACTGAGGTTCCACCGTTTTGTAGAACACGCTGTTGCCAATTATTGCCTTGTCGTTGGTTGTTGTAGATTTTCATTTTTTTTTAGTTCTAATGATTCAATTATCTGCGTTGTCATAACTGATTTTGTATGTTTAATGCTGGCTCAGTATGTTTTAACAAATATTATTATTATTATTACTACTTAATCCTTTCGGCCTAATATATCACACAATTTACACATCAACATACTGCACGTGTCTGCACCATCTTACACATATGCATGGCCTTTACAAACAGATGCATACTTCTAAATGCTTTTTAAGTGGCTGCACATAATGAGAACGTCATTTAACGAGGGGTATTACAGAAAATGCTAGAAAAACTAAAGTCATTATCCATAACTGCAGCAATTGGACCACTTTCTAAAGCACTATCAGTATTATTTAGTAAGCTATCTGCCTCGTGGTCTAGTGGTCGGCATATTTAATCACAATCGCGAGGTCCGGATTCGAATCCCGGATAGGATTAACGATAACAGTCCACAGTCAGGCAGTTGGTGGTGTAACACTGCCTTGAAACCGAGAACATGTTAAGCCGTCTATCATGCGCCGGATTTCTCTCCGGTCGTGTCGGACTGTCGTCCCATCGGAATATGACAATGAGGGAATAGAGAGTACACTTGCGTCTGCGCGCACACTTGTGCACTAATATGTCCTGCGTAGAGGACTCATCCCTAGTTATAAGTGATGTATGTGAAAGATATTGGGCATGATTGTTGTCTCCCTTCTCTCCCTAACTCTCTCCCTCTCTAGGTTACGTAGTCTAACGGATCACAGACTATCTTT
Source organism: Calycopis cecrops (assembly GCA_001625245.1). Lineage (NCBI taxonomy): Eukaryota > Metazoa > Arthropoda > Insecta > Lepidoptera > Lycaenidae > Calycopis > Calycopis cecrops. Next base: position 196,990 of record LUGF01055714.1, on the reverse strand, counting down.
ATACGCGGCAGATCCAATTACCGCAGCGCTAAGGATTCGTAACCGATCGATATCGGCCAAGGCGAGACCTCGAGTTAACAGACCGGCGTGTCTTGTACTGTTGTGGATGCATTGCATGAGAGGCAGGCAAGAACGGGGACGTATCGCTCACACACGTCCCAAAAAGGTCAGAAGGCAACGCATTTTCGTTAAATACCTGCGTTTTTTAGTATGTGGGAACAAATGAGCAGTTGGAGCGTTTTGACGCCTGGTTGACGTGCCCATGTTCCCTCGCCTCCTCCCCTACAATAGGCCACCGTCTACTTGCAAACCATTACACAGCATAACTGTAATTTTAAGCTGGAATGTGAGCTTGTTTCCCCGGTCAATACAGCATGGCACTTATTCTCACTAAATCAGAGTTAGAAAGAGAACTAAAAGTATCTCCTTCCTTCTTTAACTCCCATTGAAACCTGAGACGAGGGACTGACAACCAGAGACCAACTGTAGTCGGTGAGATAGCTCTGCATCTTCTACCGTATCTACAACGCGGAGGGTTCCAAGGAGTTGTTCCAGTTAATGCCTGCAGCGGAGTTCCACTTTAGGACATCGCGGCAGAACTCCAAGTTCCACCGCGACCACCTCGATGTACCAAAGTCTACAACTGTGCGTTTCAGGCGCAACTTTTTACGGCGCACAAGATCATTGTGGAATCTGCTGCCACATTCGGTATTTCCGAACCGTTACGACCTGGGGCTCGTCAAGAAAAGAGCTTACTCTTATTTAAAAGGCCGGCAACGCGCCAGGAAAGCCTCCAGTTTTACGGATGTCTATGGGTGGCGGTAGTAATCTACCATCTGTTAGTTTGCCCCTTATCCTATAAAAAAGAGAGAGAGCGAAGAAAAAAAACGATAAATTGTTAGTATGTCCTTCCTTTCCTAACATCAGTTGCCAACTGCGATACGGGTCATGACGACCAGAGACAAACTGTAAACTTGATAAGACGCTAACACGTGAGTTATCTGATGCTACAGTGTGAACGTATGGACCAGTTTGCGCTGACGAATAGTACAGTCCTAGGATCTCATCTGGTCATTAATTACTGTGTGTGAACAGCATATCGCCACCCTAGATCTCTTACGGGGCAGTCCGAGGTGTAGAGACGCGGGTATTACATATATCATGGTCTAAACGTGAAACATTCTTGCTTTCTCTTACATGATATTTACTTCACGCTTTTTAGCCGAAATAAACTTTTTATAGCATATGGGCCAAACGAGCAGTCGGTGGCTTTGGGTGACACTAATAACCGCATGGAGCTTATGAAAACGTATGCCTCAATGGACCACCGAAAACTCAAATATCGTACGACACGCGACATTGTGCGGTGTAGTGTCATCAAGTGTTACCTCCTCGGTCGTGTCGGCCCGGTTAGACTGCAATACTTGCGACTTGAGGACTTGTAGAGCTGTGCTAGTGGTACTGTTACGAAGGGTTTTTAAAAAACAAAATCTCAAATTAACTCCCTTTATTAAGACAATATAGAACTTGTCATTCTAAAAGTACGTAGAGTGTGTTTGTAAGAGGTAGTGCCACACTGCATGCAGCCGAATTGGGCCGGCACGACCGGGGAGGTACCCGTCGCTTTCACGAGACCGGCGTAAAGTGACAGCTGTGCTGTCGCGTTTCGTGCGGTGTGTAAGTAGCCGGTGACCTATGGAGGTGGGAGGAGGAAGGAGGGCAGCGCATGTCTATGGGCGTCGGAAGTGATGAAAATGGCTCCGACTGCTCGTTTGCCATCCTATACAAAAAAAAAAATGCGCCCACAACGAAGTCTAAACTCGATCTGCTTTTTATTTGTGAAATACTAATAATGATCAGTGCTAATTGCGTCATTTGCAACAATACACGTTTCCAGAACCGAGGTTGGCTGCTCAGCAGTATTATTTATATGGAAACTAACCAGGCTGTGTTATAACAGTACATTGCAGTTACGAATATGTAGGGAGCACGACAAGGGTGTGAGGATCGTGATATGTGGCATGTACTCTCAGGCTAGCCCGTAGGGAACTAGTGGTGTTACACACACATGCCAAGTGGAAGTAGAACAAGTCTGACAGATCAGAGTTTACAGCTGATGCCTAAGCATCTTTACTGGTAATCCGCAGCTCTACCTACGGTGACACATGCTTGTAGCTGTCACTAAGTCACGGTCGTAATGTCAAACATCCCTCCCTCTCTTGTCATCTGTATCTAACCATAGACATCATCTACGGTATGAATATTCAGTGTACGGTCTATGACTAAACATAGACAACACATACACTAAGCAGTGTGAAGATGCGTTGTTGTAGTTGTTGCTACAGTGCATACGATGTGGCCACCCGATGTGAGGCACGTCTTCCTACGCACTAAGTCTTTGCTAATAAAAAAAACATGCTGATATGGGCAAGGATGGCTCAGACTGCTCGTTTTGCACAAGAACCCATCCATCGTTGACAGCCAGCCGCCCCCAGTTACCCGGTCAGACGCCAGTACCGTATAATTCGCCATAAGATCGCAGATAGTTGGTATATGGAACGATTTCCCATGGAACAATGGCGACCTTGGCGAGAGAAAGTGCACTGGCCCACTTGGAGCACGCATTGTCTCGGGTATGTTAGCATGCACAAAAACCATTATACCATGTGTATTAGAGCATTATAGCTATTGTGTTTTTGGGGTGTATAGATTTGATGTGATTTCTTAACGAGTCTATGTATTGTTTTATTTTGGTAAGAGGTAGTGCCACACTGCATGCTTTAAGGCAGTCGAATTGGGCCGGCACGACCGGGGAGGTACCTCTCGCTTACACGAGACTGGCGTAAAGTGTGCTGTCGCGTTTCGTGCGGTGTGTAAGTAGCCGGTGGCCCATGGAGGTGGGGGAGAAAGGAGGGCAGCGCATCTGTATAGCCTCTATGCGGATGTTTGTGGGCGTCGGTAGTCATGAAAATGGCTTCGGCTGCTCGTTTGCCCTCCTATATCATAAAAAAAAAAAATTGTAAAGAGGAAAGATTTTTTTGTTGGTGGTAGCAACTTTGAAGTCTATTTGATACAATTGACTACAAAACTACAGGACCGATTTGAACCATTCTTTCAGTAATAGAAATAGATACTGGCGTAGTGACAGCTGAGCTCTCGCGTTTCGTGCGGTGTGTATCCATCCTATGGCCCATGGATTTGAGTGGAGGGTGGAGGGCAATGCATCTGTATACCTCCATGCGAATGTCGATGGACGACGGCAGTTCTCGCAAGGCTCTAACTGCTTGTTTGCCCCCCTCCATTAAAGAAAAAATGGCAGCGGAATTACGCCGCCACGAACGGGGACTCAGATGATACCGCCGCAAGTAACGGCGTCTCTTGCGGTTTCCAATGACCCATTGGAGTAGGGGGAAGGAGGGCAACGAATCTGCATAACAAATGTGACTGGGCGTTCCCTACGCCCATAGTCACGAAACGCTGACTGTGCGTTTTGGCCTTTGCTTTAAAATAATTTACAGTTAAAAGAAGTAAGTAAAAGAACCTCCTTTAACAATTAAGTAGTTCTACTAAAAAAATAAAAATAAAACAGACATTTTTTAATAAATAAATTTTAATCGAATTATTTATTGCACTGTCATTGGTCCTTGAGACATGTGTAAGGTTTGAAGTTGATCCGACTTTTAGAAACCCGTAAAAATAAAGCTTACAGATCCCGTTACAAAGATACGCACATACATACACACATATACACATACAAGCCAAGCTGATAAAAGCGTGTTAAAAAAGATTTTCAAAGACATTCGTGATAATTCGGTGATTTTGGTGTTTACGCCGTTATCACTCTCATTTAGGAGCGAGGTGTGTTGATAAGAAATTAAAGCCACATTGATAAGCCGGCTGTTAAATAAACATAACTGTGTGTGAGATCTAAATTCCTTAGCCTGAGACGAACTAAAAGTTTACAAACCTAAATAATTTCTAGTTTTTTTAAGATCTATTTTTTTTTTGTGGAGTTTACACAGTCAATATTTGAGAAGGAATGACGTGTAAGAAGAGTAGACAAAGTCACGTCCTTCTAGCTAGTCAACTATCTACACGAGTATGTAAGCACACACACACACAAGTAATTTCTATTTTCTATACCGAGGGGACGGTGTCTTTGATGACGGGAGAGAGTGCCTTCCGAGGTACACCACTATCTTCTATCTACTAATGTTTAAAACATGGTTTACAAAAGAACATTATTTACATCTTTAACAGTTAGCCGTTTTCTTAATAACTCCACAATATATTTAGTACACTTAAATTGGATCTGTAGTTTTAAAATTAAAATATAATAAGTGGCATTTAATTGTTTTGATCTTGTCTTCTTCTTTTCGTTTTTCTCTCTCGCTGATATTCAGTTTCCACAATATGGATTTATTTATTTAATGTTAATTGGTATTAGTTTGTTAGGATAAGTTTTTTTTATAAAAAATTAGTTTAGTTATGTTTGCATGCCTATGTATCCACGCAATACATCTTTCAAGTGATGGTTGCCTGGAAGATATCGCTATAAAGCGATAAGGCCGTCTATTGTGCATTTAATAATTGTGTATTTACGTTGTATGAATTTATTTTGGTGTGAAATAAAGAATGATTTATTTATTTATCTTCCTAGCATAGGAATGTTATCATAAATTTAAAAATTATAATATCATTTTTAGAAATAATAAAATAAAACTCTGTCAATCAATACGAAACTGTCTGATCCCCACCCACCAAACCGTTTAGTTCGTTTTTTAACTAATGAGTAATGACATAAATCGATAAAGACCTAACTGATACCCGAAACGGCTCCCTTTTTTCCGCCCCTCGCCGAAATGATCCTAATTGTCAGATTAAAGTTTATTGCCAAGATAATTAGCGGATCAAACGGTCCGCTGGTTCCAGGAGAAATTCTGGTGATTAAAAGATTGAGGCGAAATGAGCGGTGTGTTTGATCCACTGATCTCAATAAGTACTAAATAGATAACTGATACATATGACAGAATATCAATCACCCACCTTTTGGGCTTTGCCGCCGTCCGCGTCAGGGTAAAACATGAGATAAGAGTAGGAGACGTCAGCGCCTCTGAATATTAAAAAAAACTAAATAAATATTGATATATGAGTCAATTTTACATGCCAAATTAGTAGAAAAATTAAATGTCACGTCTTACGGAGAAGTGAAGAGAAGGTGCAGAAAAGAAAATAATGGCTAGTACTTCACAGACAAGAGACTAGCTCTGTAATTAACGATGATGAGTTATTAACTATTATTTGAAAATTATGAATTGTCAGTATGTTTAAATACTATATAATTCAATAGCATGACATACTGACAGTACAGTACAGTACTACAGTAAGTATCAGCAGTCCATAAGTATGAGGTCAGTGGTTTCATCACAAATGAAGGCGATTGGGTAATTGATACCCCCGCATGGTTACCATCGTCAGCTGTCCGCAAAGTATGCATGCGAGGATAATGTACGACGTTATAAGACGTGTCATTGCAGTGTTGTAGACGATACGGGCCGGCGCCTCTCGCTCGTTTAATACTTGGTTTAGTAGTTTAGTTTAGTTTAGATTTTTAATTTTTTGAAGTGAAGTAAAACTTCTATACGCGCGCCTGACTTGGGGAGTCAGAGCGTTACAAAAATCACACAACGGAAGTTGTCATTCAAATTCAAAATTGAAACTCGATGCAAGTGAAACTTTTTTGCATTTAAAAAATAAATATCATATGACATGGTATGTCATTGTAACTTCGGTATGAATTTGTGTAATAAAAGTTAAGTTTTACTTCAGTTGTGTGGCCTACTCACACTTTTTTTTTTGTATATGGAGATAAATGAACTGTCGCAACCTTATGATGACAACTGATCCACAATGAATGCAGCGCATATTGCGCCAGAGGTTACTAGTTCGAATTCGGCCTGGGTCTTATTCTCAGTTGGTAAATAATATGCATAATAAAATACTTAAATATATACAATTTCCTAAATTTATAAGCAATATTAAATAGCTAACTATGTCTAGTCCCGTAGGGTCCTTACGGTAGGTACAAAGCATATGGCCAGGTGTGATAAGTACACATGTTTTTATTATTCCATATTAAACGTCTGTCTTGTTAAAAAAATTAACGAAAAAATAATGAAATAAACCGCGATAAAATCTTTTAAAAGTAGTTTTATTGTTATTAGGTATTTTATACTCTCTTAAATCGCCTTTAGGTCGCGACGCGTATATCAACTCATTCTAAGGATTTAAGCCCTTCATTCCTATTTCATATTCCCCTAGCAAACGCAGTATTGTGCCAACCCTACCCGTTTGATTTATTTGATTGCTACCGTGTTGCTATCGACTATCGAATGAGTAACGCTGTTATCAGCGCTGATAACGTCAATCGGTGTCAGATCATAACATATTGACGCAGTTGCGTATCTGCGCATCATTGTACATTGTACTTGCATTTACTAATGACAGTAACAATGTATGTAACAAACAGTTTTGGTAAAAGGTAGTGCCACACTCCATGCTTGCATGCAGTCGAATTGAGCCGGCACGACCGGGGAGGTACCTCTCGCTTACACGAGACCGGCGTGAAGTGACAGCTGTGCTGTCGCGTTTCGTGCGGTGTGTAAGTAGCCGGTGGCCCATGGAGGTGGGAGGAGAAAGGAAGGCAGCGCATCTGTATAGCCTCTATGCGGATGTTTGTGGGCGTCGGTAGTCATGAAAATGGCTCCGGCTGCTCGTTTGCCCTCCTATATCATAAAAAAAAAGTTTTACTATAACCTCTCCAATGTCCTCAGAGGTTGTATTTCCCATGAGGGACATTAAACATAATATAGACCTTAATTGTTAGGAAGTGTGGGAAAGAAATACGTCTTGTCCGGTCAATGTCAAGTCCTTTTTTCCTGTAAATTAATATCTGGTGAATACGATGTGATGTGATGACGGCTCGACCGATTGTATTTTTTACTATATAGATTTTACTTACACTTTTAATCATATTCGTTTTTATGAGTAGTAAACTCCAGAAGCGAGACAGAACTTATGCACGGTTAAAGTTTAAGAGGAGGAAAGTGGAGTCGGAGTGATGATTAGCTACGTCTATAGATTTTTTTTTATTATTATTATCTAAGAACTTATCACCACTGTCCTAAGTACCGT
>LUGF01055714.1:171478-188848 GCA_001625245.1 Calycopis cecrops | reverse complement strand
TGCATCTTTATTACCTGTGGGAGGTTGGTTTTCCTTTTGATCCCTGATCCCATCGCCACGACAACACACATAGCAATCCTATGCAGCTGTTTAAGTCTTACCTTCGCCTCCACACCACAAATCCAGGTCGGAAACATCTCCCTCCTACTTAAACCGACATAAGTCTATAGTTTACCATGCTCATTTAACAAACGTCAAGACTACAAACGAGGAAGTACGCCGCTCCACTTTTATTGTCGAATGTGTGAATAGGCGATGTAGCAATCTATAGCACATGACGTGTTTGTTCACTGTGAGTAGACCAACTGTGTACAGTGGTTTCGCGTAAGTTACGAAACTTTTATGCGCTTTTAATTTTCTTTTATTATTTATTATTCCGCTCATCTGCCTCTTCAAAAAGAAACTAACCGTACAATAGTTGCATATAAATAAATGTAGCTTAATTAGCTATCATACCACGAAACTAAGCTTACGTTACTCATATATACTACATCCTACTAATATTATAAATGTAAATATAAGTTTGTTTGTTACGCTTTCACGACAAAACTACTCAACCGATCACCATGAAACTTTGTACACATATAGACGTACTAGAAATGACATTTTATTAAAAAGAAAAAAAAAATAAAAGGGTTAAAAATTATTGAGGCAGACATTGGAATTCAATTGCAGTTCTATTTGAATGTAATGTTCGTAGAAATTTATTTAAGGGTTTCAACGCGAGCGAAGCCGCTGGGAAGAGCTAGTAACATATGTATATTGGCTGACCAGCCTGTTGCTCATAACGCCAATTGTAAATATTCCACAACAGTCTAGAAGTAATTAATAAGCAATCGCGAGACCCCGACCTTTTTATCTGTTGACGCGTACAGTAATTATTTCCCTCGCCCATTAGATCCGACCCTCAGCTGTTGGTAACACTACACTTCATCATCATCATCTCAACTTATATTACAGTATAAGGGGGCAAACGAACAATCGGGGTCTTTTTCATGACTACCGACGTCCAACGCCCATAGAGATCATACAGATGCATTGCCCTCCTCCCTCCTCCCGTCTCCAAGGGCCACCGGCTACTTACAATCCGCACGAAACGCGACATATGGAGTCTACAGGCCTCCCCGGCCGTGCCGGCTCCATTCAACTACATGCATGCATGCAGCGTGGCATGCATGCATACTTCTTATTAACATTAGACCCACATGAAGCAGTAAGTAAATACTCATCTGCGAAATTGGTAAAGGAATGTGCCTATTGAGCAATTGAGTGAAGGGAGAACAAGTCATGTGTGTGCGTCACCTCTAGGTAAGGATGTTTATAGGCGTCCGACTGCTCGCTTGCCACCTTCATACATTCGCTATCTTATTATAATGGAGCAAACGAGCAGGCAGTTAATTCTGATGACTACCGACACTCTACAAAGTTTATTTTAATTTACTTCTATTTCATCTTATTTGGAAGATAACAATATCGCAGCACTTGTAATTCACGGCCACGGGAAACTCGAAAAACGCTAAAGCTGTCTCTTGGCGTCGGCGTCGTGCGAGGTACCTCCCCGGTCGTGCCCAACTAGCCTGCAATGCGCTATTATCTCTCACTTAATGCAAAGGCCGCTGATGTTGATGACGCATCAAATTAACCAAAGCCACGAAAGTTGTAACCGAGCTCATATATAGCGTTGACATTTTGCCGCCATTTTCGGTTACGACATTTTGAATAAAAGTAAAGTGCACGTAAATTAGCTGATAGTTTGTCAATGTTCGAGAGCAATCACTGTTAGATTAGATACGGTTTACATTGCTGCTCGGTCACCAAAAGCATGCCTGCATGTAGCCCAATTGGGTCGGGACGATCGGGGGGGTCGCTTACGTGAAACCGGCGTGAAGTGACAGCTGTGCTATCGCGTTTCGTGCTGTGTGTAAGTAGCCGGTGGCCCATGAAGGGAGGAGGAAGGGGGGGAAACGCATCTGTATAACCACTATGCGGTTGTCTATGGGCGTCGGTAGTCATGAAATTGGCTCCGATTGCTCGTTTGCCCCCTATACTATAAAAAAATCAGCGAAGTACATATTATCATTTTACAGCAGCATGACAAGAGGTAGTGCCATGCTGTATTGCTGGCCGGCACGTGCGGGAGGTATCTCCCGGTCATACACTGTGAAGTGGCAGCTACACTTTCAGGTTTCGTGCGGTTTGCAAGTAACTGGTGGCCCATTGGAAAGGAGTAAGAGATAAAAAATATTGTGATGAAAATCTTTCTTGACGCTGTTCTACTGAATAGAAAATTGTTTACAAAAATTATTAATAATAAAATAAATATTTTTTTTCATGAATGTAGACGAGCATAACAATCATAATATTTAAAAAAATTAATTAATTAATGCTAATCCTAAAATATTATTTAATTACTATTATTTAATTTTGAATGACCGATTGCCACTAATATTGATTCACCGGAGAAATAATTTTGTACATAACCCTCCTTTGCGTCGTCGGTCGGGTAAAAAGAGAGCACACTCTCCAGTCATTAAACCCACGTCTAAATGTCGGCAGCATCTCCCGCCATTACGGTAATACCGCACAAGGCCGAACGCCACATTAAAACGCAATAAACAAATCTCATAACTGAACTATTGTTTTCTTTTTTCGTTAACAACCTCGGAAGGAAAGCGGGTTACATCACGCCTCATGCATACACGTGAGCTTCACACCTCGTGCGTTTTATCGCGGCGTTATGTCAGTGATGCGGTATTTTGTGTTATATTGGACGGATTGTGGTGCCTTTGCGGTTGGTTATTGTAAATGTAAAAACGCCATAATGTTAGATAAGTGTTCAAATTTTAAAAAAGAGGTTAAAAAATAGGTCATCCGCTCTACAATTTTTGATTTTTTTTAACTCATAAATTGTATGCTAACAAGACGAATACATCATACGTTAAAATATTATTGAAAATGGCCTCAACAAAGCCTTAAAAAGTAAAGTAAGACTGACTTAAGTAAATTTACATCATGAAACATTACAAATATCGCGCTAGTTTATCGTTCTGTTTTTATTTACATTTATACAAAGTTAAAAGTTAGCATAGAAATTAGGCTCTATCATCAACAGTCATGTAGGTCGAACACGCATAACAACAAATAAAGAGGTAAAGAAATACTTATAAATTATATATACTTATATATACTAGGCGTGCAAACTGCAAACTGCTAACCATCTCATTTATGAACTAACAAAAGCTGCCATTCTCAAGAAAATAATTTAACACATGTAAAATTTAAAATTTTAAACAAGAAGCTCAGAAAATTGAGCAAAAGTCTATCAATAATATTACATTTATTAAAAACTAGAGATCCACCCCGGCTTCGCCTGTGAATTAAACCAGGCCAGATTGCTAATTTTAGAAATAAAATGACTATTCCATGCCCTAGAAACTCATGTATATTTCAGTGAAAGTGTCTGAGATTACCTCATACAAATAAAATGACCGACAGAAATAAAATGGTTGTATACGTATAAGTATCGTAAAAATAATACGCTGCTCTTATAAAAACTAAACTTGTAACTATCGCTAACTTTTGAAAGTTAGTGTGTCGCTGCCGTCGACCGCAGCCTGTGTGAAGCGCTTTACATAACCTAACGAGGGCATTGTTTGACCACGGATATGAATACGGAATGTAACACTAATAATGCAATGGTAGTGGCGTTCTTAATGAAACCGATGGCGGTTACAACAGTTACTTGTATCCGTGTCAACTGGGAGGTATGTTATATTTCACATGCAGAGAGGCGTTATGGTATTTTTTTGTAGTATACGGCAAACGAGCAGTCGGAACCATTTTTGTGACTGGTGTATAAGACGGTTGAGCATTTAGCTACGTTAGTTTATTATTTCTTTGCCGGCTGTACCGGTGGTATGTAGAACTCGGTACGGGGTTGTTGGATCGTCGCTAGATTGTAGTCGTATAACCACCAAGTACGCGGCATTTTTTTTATTTTTAAAATTATTTCCGTATCCACTTGTATGTATTACACCTAGGGTTGCCACCCGTACCCGTTATAATAAAGTATTGTACGTTATTTCAAACAAACTTTATGAGAACTATAAAGTATGCGGAAATACTTTATATTGGACAATCAAAAAATAATTATAGGATTCTAAAAGTGTAGACCGTAAGCATGCCACCGAAAACATATATTTTACATATTAAAATTAAATAGGCTGTAGCACTGATGATCAGCGTGAGAATACTTGTGAAAAGTGAAATAAAGTAGGTACTACCTACCTACCTATTACTACACTACCTACAATATTTTTTTCCTATTTAAAATTATGTTGTTAGTAAGGATAAAACAAAATTTACTTTATTTAAAAATCATGTACTAAAATTTTCTTACTATTTATAGCCTATGTACTTTATTTGCAAAAGAAAAAGGTGGCAACCCTAATTACACCTTACGGCACTTATCATACGGCTAGTCTAGCGTAAAATAATAAGTGTAGGTACAGTAATATTACATTATTACTTGATTTCGACTGCTCCTTTGTCTTATCAAATACAAGTGTCAAAGTAAATAATGTCATCCATATGCTTCTTTTTTATTTGATATATTGTTTTCTTAAAAAGAAAAAAAATATAAACCCTAATAATAAAATGTGAAAGTTTGTATGTTTGTTTGTTTGTAACTCTTTCACGCAAAAACTGCATAACCAATTTTCATGAAATTTGGCACACACATACAGGATAACTTGGATTAACACATAGGATAGTTTTTATCCCGAAAAAATGTTCCTTTGGAATGCCATGGGAGGATTTTCTATTTTCCAAGAGATCGAAATTTACGCGAGTGAAACCGCGGGGCGCAGCTAGTAATAATATAAGCTTCAACTAGGCCTAAAAAAAGATTAAAATATAAGCAGTGCTGGATCCTGGTGGGGGCTTAGGGCTGTAGCTCCGGGCCTCGTAAGGCCTTAATCTAATTTTTATACCCATAAAAGGGCCCCATTTGGAACTCCAAGGCCTCTTAGCGCCGTGGCAGGCAGAGCCTAATCCGGCGGAAATAACGATTGAAAAAGTATACAAGAATCTCAGCTTCGCAAATAACGTCGGCATTTTATCTAATATCGGTATCAAGCGGGTTAAGACGTAATCTTGACACAGTTACCGAGGCGTGCTCCAGTTCGGCTGTGCGGTACTCAAAACACTCATTTGCATATTCAATCGGCGACAGTTCAAATTTCATTGTTAATGCTTGTGAAAGTCCACCCGGTTTGGTTATTTGGACTTTCATAAGGTGATCGGCCAGACTTTGCACTAATTTAAAGTATTTCCTTTCAAGGCTTGAGCCCTTAAGTTAGCCAAAGGTTCCATACATTGGAAGCACTCGTGCGCAGCTGAAAATAGAGACACGTAAGATGTGTCACGCTACTTTGCAGCCTCTCGCTCTAATTTTTTTTAATAGTATATGGTGGGCAAACGAGCAGTCGGGGGCCATTTTCATGACTACCCATGCCCATAGACATCCGCATAAAAGTTATACAGATGTATTGCTTCAAAGTTTTTTCTGATACTATCGTTCAGGATGTTCTGTCTCATTCTCCATTCGTTCCAGTCACTCTACATGCGAATCTTGAGGAAAAAGTAATAATCCAATTTAATGTTTCCTACATAAAACATTTAGCTTTAATGTGTGCGTGTTTGTGCGTGTGTATTTAATGTGTGTACAGTAGTAAAATACATCGTAAGTTGGCGCCGGGCTTCCGCTGGACTTGTTCACATGCTATCAAACCTGTATTCAGTGATAAGGCATCTCGCAGCAGACCGTGACCCGTCATGTGTGCCTGGGCCTTTTGTGGGCAAGCGAGTCGTGTCGTCTATTGGCACGCAACGGTCGAGCTGATTACAATTTATATTTGCGTATGGTTCTTTGAGTTGCGTGGTAGGGGGAGAAGCGGAGCACTCTCGATGTCAATGGTAAAGTTGATAACGGTACTTTCAGTTTGGGTCTATGATGTTTTATTATCAAGACGCCATTTTGGTCTATAATCAGCAAGGGTTTCAAGGCTTGAAATGTTGAATAAGTTAATCGATACAAAGATAAAACCGCACCTACAGTACCTACAGTATACTTTGTATGGTACACGAATCATTTCGAACTATACGTGACGCTTGACAACTCGAAGTCTATATAGGTTTCGAGTTGTCATAAGAATATGAAATGTGCTAGATTTATTTGTCTTGTGATGAAAAGTCTATCTAGAGAGATAGACAGACTCGGATTTGTGTGATAAACTGACAGTTGACATTCTTTTGCTATAATGAACGTCAAGTCATATAACGTATAGTTCCTGCTCCGTGTGTGAGTGTGTGTGTGTATAAAGGACAAGGTCGTCAGTCGGAACCCTTAGCATTTAGAAGGTGCAGTAAGGTCGACAGGTATGCACAGGTGTGTCGTGTAGAGCGGGCGACGCCCAGTACATTCGTTAGAGACATTGACGATCGTATACTAGGTACAACTGTAATAATGAGAACCGTGCACGAAGAGGCAAACTTTAGCAATTCTCGCGGGCTAGTGTTAAATTTAGACATTTCAGTGGTAAAATCGAAAGAATTTGTGTTAATTATACTACAAAATGTGGAAGTTTTGGCCACTAGTTCACGAACACTCGAGACTCTTAGATGTTATACAAGAACCAAATTTAATATTATTACTATATAAAAGAACTATAATATAGAAAAAAAATCAGTTTGCTTGTATCGAGTGGGCTGCAGAACCACTGGACCGAGTTTACCCATTCTTCCACAAACAGGAAGCTGTATCAGTAACATGGGCTATATTTTTAGGATTATTTCTTTTTAACGCTCAGCGAAGTGAGCACGGGTGGGCTAGTTCCTTATAAACTTATTTTTAACTAGCTGCGCCTCGCGGTTTCACCTGCGTTAATTTAGTTCCCGTGGAAAATAGAAAATCATCCCATGGCATCCGAGAGGAACAATTTTTCGGGATAGAAACAATTTTATGTGCTAATCCAAGTTACCCTCTATGTGTGTGCTAAATTTCATGAAAATCGGTTCAGTACGCGTGCGTTTTGCGTGATAGAGTAACAAACAAACATGCAAACTTTCGCATTTATAATATTAGTAGGATACATATACATAAACATCCATAATCTGGGCGGGATTCGAATTTGCGATCTCGAGTGCAAGGAGCGGCATACCGGTTGTTTTGCCACTGCACCAATTGGTCCTCAAAATAATCTCTTTGGATTTCTCATCGAATTTCGACTCAGTCGCAATTACTTGTTTCCAATCCACTGAATACACACTTTTTATCCGTCGGACACAGATTGATTTCATAAGTTATTATGGTTAACGGATTTTATTGCGGTTTATTTAAATATTTTTCGGAAACTACAGCAACCAGGGTCACGGGCGGACTGAGGTACAGATGTCCCGATGTCATTAGTTATTTCAAGTACCCAAGGATATACCGGGTGTTCCAGACCACCCGTCCAGGCTGATTATTTCGAAAAGTTTCAAAAAAAAATCAAAACAAAAAAATACGTGTCAAATATTTTTTGAAACTCTATCAAATCATACCAAAAACACCCCTCACCCCCAACCTCCTGTTAGGGGTGGGGGGTGCAAATTAAAAAATTCAAATGGAAACCCGTATTTTTTTTTGCAGATTCTGGAACTGGATTCAGTGTCTGGAACACCCGGTATATGAAATGAAATTAAAAAGTTTCATTTGTTCAAAATAGAATTATACAAAATTATCTTTGGAACTTTGAAAAAGCTGTTCAGCCCTAGCCCTGTCCTGAGAAGAACAAACTCAGAAGAAGAAACTCCTGTCCGGCGAAACAAACTCAGCGGAATGTGTTTTTTTATATTATAGGCGGCAAACGAGAAGGTGGTTAGTGACTACCGCCGCCCATAGACATCCGCAAAACTAGGTGTCTTGCAGACGCGTTGCCAGCCTTGAAGAAAGACGAATGTTCTTTTCTTGAAGATTATATTTGTTTATAATTATTTAGTTGTTCTCATTAACACAAATACTACTTATTGTATCTTACAACTTCTGAAATGTTGTTATTGTAATATATAGTTTAATTACAAGACAGATACAGAATCTATCTGCATTTCCCCACCTTATCCACATATGCAAGTCCCATATAACCACGCAAATAAATCTAATTACCCATGTATTTATTACATGCCCCAACTGGTTTCTCAGCTAACTAACACACTGGATCTACGATAACTTGAACCTCCCGTCCTTGGCACGCGACAGTCCTAGCGAAAGGTAACCCACTGCAGTTAAACTTAACCGTTAATGCCATGTGGTTAGAGTTTAGTTTAACTTGTCATGAGATAATCAGGTGAGTTCGTGGTTAATAATGTGCCTTATTATGCGGAGATAGGTTTCGTTTTTACTTGTATGTTAATGAGAAAGGATATGTTATGATTGGCAGAATGTAATGGGGTTTCTAATTTTTATCATTTTGAAGTGAACGGGCTTTAACTTGACTGTGTCAGAAGGGTGGCAATGTCGTTGGTTTGACGAATTTCAAGAATTTTAGCTTCGCCATAATAATGCCAGTGACACCAAACACATAAAATTTAAAGGTGACTGACATAGCAATCTATCAACGCACAGCCCAAACCACTGGACGGATCGGGCTGGGCATGCAGGTAGATGCTGTAACGTAGTCATCCGCTAAGAAAGGATTTTTATAAATTCAACTCCTAAGGGAGTGAAATAGGGTGTTGAAGTTTATATAGATTTCTTGGAAATTAAACGCGGGTGAAACTGCGGGGCTCAGCTAATTAATTAATAAGACAGTGTCGAGTGATGGCGATGATACCTAGTAAACCTTACTATGATACGGTTGGAATTTAGTAATCGAAGAGTAAGTAAGTAGTAAGAGGTAGTGCCACACTGCATGCTTGCATGCAGCCGACTTGGGCCGGCACGACCGGGGAGGTACCTCTCGCTTACACGAGACCGGCGTAAAGTGGCAGGTATGTTGTCGCGTTTCGTGCGTGCGTGTAAGTAGTCGGTGGCCTATGGAGGTGGGAGGAGAAAGGAGGGCAGCGCATCTGTGTACTTTCTATTCGGATGTCTATGGGCGTCGGCAGTCATAAAACACCGACTGCTCGTTTGCCCCCCTATACCATAAAAAAAAAAAAGAAGACTTCGCAAAAGCTTCAAATGTCGGCGAACTTTTTACCCAAAACCGCAGCTTACACAAAAAGCGTTGTAAAGAGAGTGAAAGCGTTGATCCTCGCGCCGTTTTTGCGTAGCGTTGTTATTCGGACGCACCGTTATGTTACGAATTAGCATTTGTTACGGAGTGGCACTCGAACATTTGCCACAAGTCGTTCACGTCTTATTCATGTTTTTGTTGGCGCTGACGTTTTTATTGCATGCATTGCATGCAGAATTTTTTTTGGGGATCACCTTTTACTGACAGATCGGTGCACGTCAATAGGTACCTATAAGCCGATAACTTCCGCAGGGTTTAAGGGGGGTATTCGGTTCATCCAGTTTCACAGAAGCGATGCCAGTCAATGTATTTCCCTACGAAACTAAAAAGTATTTTGGTGACTATAAAAAGTGTGTGTAACTAATTTACGACACTTGTTGACTTGAGAATATATAAACGTTACAAACGAGGCGAGAGGTTAGTATAACATATATTTTTATGGTAAATGGGGTTAGAAGTCAGAGCCGGTTTCTTGGAGAGTCGGGAGAGAAACGCGACTGCATTACAATGACGCGGATTTTTATGGGTGTAGACTAAAAGTCCGACTACTCGGTTGCCCATTTATACAATAAAAAAATAGCACAAAACTCGATAACAACCCAACAGTGATGCAACTAATCCCGTCCCCCGATCCCTGGATCATCGGGATCGTGTTCGGGATTTAGTTGTCGGAGATTAACGGATGGCGCTATCCCTTCCGCCTCCGAGACGCGCAACTATGTCAACATGACATCTTGTCCCAGTTTTAACACATTTGGACAAGTTTATCAGTTTTAGGGCCCCCACAGACGAGTCTTTTAGGTTGGTTCCATGTTTCAATCGGACCTTTATTAAACACTACAACCTACATAATATTGCAGGGTTTAATCAGATTAAACGACCAGGCTAGCGCAGTGGTACAGGGCTCGGATAAGAGGAGCATGTTGCGCCAGGGGTCGCGGGTTCGAATCCCTCTTTGGTCATGGATGTTAGCTATATATTGTATGTATTTCTGTAATAAAAAATCTTAAATATATAAATTTCTTAAATTTATAAAACATATTAAATATATTCCGTTGTCTAGTACCCGTAACACAAGTCCTTACGGTACTTAGCACGGGGCTAGGCTAACGTGGTGTGTAAAGTCCACAGATATTTATTTGATTTATTTTTATTTTAAAATATTTTTCGAAAAAACAAATAAACATCGTGACGCAAAATTTTGATATATTAGGTGTGCCTTCTGATGTATCTCTAATCTAATTTGTTCCATATCGTTTCAGTAGATTGTACGCGGCAAAATAACATCCATAACTTTTTATCAGGGAGCCCGGGAGAAAGCTACTGACTTGGGACTCGCAACGAATTTAATCCGAATAAAATAGGAGTAGGAAGAAATTCCAATGTTTGTCTGAAATTGGAATTGAGAGTACAGGATAACAATGGCTATACACGCCAAGATATGAGAGGGCTGCCAGGTGAGGCCCAGCTGCTACCCACCACGGAGATAAAAATGGCTGAATAATAAGTAGGTATCTAATGTGTTATCATTTAAGAGGATGAACACACATATTTCCGCAATTTAAGTAGTTTTAATAGTATGACTTACATTTGTTTCCGTTATCAATTAGACACATTCACAAGTTTCACAAGCCCACTTGTCTACAACTAGGTTAAAGTGTTGTACTTATTTTATGTGAAAATATTTCAATGGTTAATTTAATATGATATAGAAATATACGATCATATCTATACTACTGTTATGCATAACAAGAAGTTTGTAAGAGATTGAATTGGGCTGGCAAAAACCGGGGAGGTACCTCTCGCGGGAGGTACCTCTCGCTTACACGAGATCGGCGTAAAGTGACAGCTGTGCCGTCGTGTTTCGTGCGGTGTTTAAGTACCCGGTGGCGATGTGTAAGGAGGTGGGAGGTATGCTAGGTACCCTCAACACTAAAAGCAAAATGGACAAAATAAAAAGCAAATGATCCTGCTAGTCTAGATCATGCTGTGCCAGGTCGGAGATGGATGCGAGAGGTAGAAGATCAAACCCCTGTGGCCTTTTTTATAGTGCAAGGGTGCCAACGACATTCATTCGACAACGTTGGTCTTTTATTACAAATCCAAAAATTCCAATACCACTTTTCCAACCCGCGACTAGAAACCGGGACCTCGCAAATGAAACATGCTTACCACCGGACCACGTTAGCGAAGTGGCGTCAATGTCACACATGTGTATGTTTACATGCGTGACGTAACACTCGATATTCAAAATGGCGGGGCATGGGAAAGGCTATTCGGACTGGTTTGTTTCAATAAGGCGGAAACCGCGCGTTAACACACATACACCGGTGGCAGAATGTGTAACGCTACCATTTCGCACGCATCATCATTCTTCTCCCAGTTGATCGTATTTAAATGACTCTTCGCATCTCATTATTTAGTCAGTCCACTGTTGGACTTATACCTGCTTCATCAAAATCACATGATAAAAGTCTCTAAAGTCATAAGTGTGCTGTCGCTTTTCGAGGAATGTGAGCAGACGGCCTTTTGGGGTCGATTTAAGGTGTTGTAAAGGGTGTGTAATATGGGGTTAGATGTGGTATGTCCACAATTTGGCAGTCCACAAATGACGCCAAGTGTTCGCTTATCCTTAAAGAAGGTTTCCTAAAGTGGGGCCCGTGACGTATGTGTCAGGGGTCCGCGGTAGCTCAGTTAAACCTTAACATTATTGTATACATACAGTGGTGTTTAATATAATGCTTATTATTTAAATAATAAAATAAGGTTTGTTTTCTTTTCCTAAAATATTCGTTGACAGGGGTCCATGGGAGCTCTTAAATTCTGGAAAGAGATCCGTGACTGCAAAAAGTTTAAGAAACTCTGCCTTAAAGTAATCACATTGGGACCCGATAGGTAGCCTCCGTGCATCTTCAGCGATGTCCGTATACTGAGTGGTGGGTAGGGCATGGGTGGAGGACACCTGCCGCCTATCACCATAATCATCTCCAACTATAACGGTGGTTACAACTTACAGCTTTAGAGTATCCGCTGCCGGCGCTGCCGTCCGACGAGTTGCTGAGCCGGCGCTCGCTGGTGGGCGGTGACCACGCGGTAATGTCCGACGGCATGGCGCATGCCTTCACACAACCGCACTAGTTCATCTTACACGCAGCCACCTGCGACAAACAAACGAACAATTAGATAATGTGCTTGCATTAAGGAATATCCCTAGAGGTACCTCCGCAGTTGCATCAATGGGTAAAATCCTTGACTTACACAATACTAGATTTTAACCAGGCATGCGTGATTTTTTTTTTAATAAAAATAATCCTATGTCCTTTCTAATGGACATAGGAGGTCCAAGGAGGGCAACGCAGCTATATAAATTCATTTCGTACGTCTATGGGCGTCGGTAGTCAGTAAAATGTCTCCGACCAGTTCCCTAATCGGTTCAACAAAGAGACCCGAGTGACACATGTTTGTCTTACTTTCTTCACATAAATAATATTATATTAATCCGACTGTTAAAATATATAACAAAGTCCCTAATAAGACTTGCTTTATCAAGGTGAATAATTAATTAGACCACTCAAAGAAAGTGAAATGAATCTTGCTCAAAGTATCTGTATTGTAATAAAGTTTGCTTCTAACATGTTGTAGCGAGGTACATACTATCAGAGATAGCCTATCGCCTATCGCTATCTCGAAAGCCACTTGACGAAATATCAAACATTCTAGATCGGTTTACGAAACGTTCTGACATCATTATGAGCACCGCTACAGTTATAACAAACTCTAGTGCTAGTAGATAGTCTAGTGCTAGTAGCTTGTCTAGTGCTAGTAGCTAATTTAGTGCTAGAAGCTAGTCTAGTGCTAGTATGAAGCCGAACATTGTTAGAACCAGCTCCAGTTTCGGGTCTAGTCGAAAAGTTTCATTATAGTATTTCCATTTCTAATAACTATGGACCGAATTATATGCGATAAGTCGCATATGCATGCAAATATGCATGAAAAAGTTACTTTACGGATTTTAACACGATAAAATATCTGTTAAGCTAAGGTAAAACATACACCTTTGCTCGACGCTTCGGTCGGGTTGAGCCAGCCGCGGTCGCATTCCGATTCAATAAATATTTTATCGTGTGAAAACAAGTAAAGTAAAAACTAAATGTGTAACAAACGCGAAAGTCTCAAAACAAGTATGCATGAAGAATGCCTCAAATATGCATGACAAACTCAGTATATGCGAAATGAATATGCATATTCCGTTTTCGTGCGTCAATGATACCTTATCGGAACCAAAAATTTAAGTTTTAATTAAAATTTTTGTCAGTTTAATGTTTAGTTATTAATTATTGATTAAAATAATTATAGGCACCAGTGTGTTGCCAGTGATAACATATGGCACCGAGATCTAGCCGCTAAATGTTGGCTTCTTAAATAACCTCAGATTCACTCAGCGTGCTATGGAAAGAGCTATGCTTGGTATATTTCTGCGAGATATGGTCCCCCAGGAGAAGCAGGGTAACCGACATAGCTCTGAGAGTCAGCAAACTGAAGTGGCAATGGCCAGGCCACGTTGCTGGAGAACCGCCGCTGGGGAAGGTTCTCCCGTGGCAGCCTCCGGAAGGTGGAATGTTGGAGCCTCCAACCCGGTTGGCTGACGACTTGGTGAAGGGGGCGGGGAGCCGCTGGATGCAAGCGGCTCGTGACCTTGAGCTGTGGCGCTCTATGGGAGGCCTGTGTCCAGTAGTGGACGTCCGTCTGATGATGATGAAGTAACATTATTTACAGGCCTTGTGTACGTAAATAATATAATATCTATTGTTCCATGTTTACCGCTTAGATAATAGTTGTTTTAGATTTCAAATATTTTACGAGTGGGAGGAATAGCATTATTATTGACGAAGTTGTTCGAAGCTTGGGCTATTCAAAATATTTTCTATTAGACTGATGCGTTCATCACTTCGGTAAGTGATAAAACATCCAGTGCGCCCGCCGTGGTTGTAAATCTTCTAAAACGTTGGGTTTGTAAAATAATGAAATAAACCGCAATGGAATCCATTAAAAGTTTTTTATTGTAATGTAGATATATTCGCGTAATCTCGCATCGTTGGCTAGTCTCTGTAAATATCACGCCGGATGTCAATTACTAATCAATTCTAAGTCTAGATCTAGGCATATAAACCTAAACCACATAGGCTAGATAACCTAAGTGCCTTCCGAAACACTCAAGGTGACATTTACAAGGAATTTTTAAATATAAAATTATGCAAGAATTCTTTACCTATACATATAAAATGAGTCACGTCTAATTTGATTGGTATCGCAATATAAGTTATATTATGTCAATTCTGCAAGGTCACACTTGGTATATTTTGAGCCGTTAATAACCTAATGAATGCTATAATTCCTTCTTTTGTTGTCTGTGCGTTGAGTCAGACAATTTAAGTAACAAATTATTATTTTATTAGTTAATTTACGGTCACCTTTTCTGGAAAAAATATGAATGAATTACAAGAAAGATTTACTAATAACAATGAATTAAGGAATGTATGTATAAATATTATAATGCGCAATTTTATGTTTGTATGTATGGCCTCTATGGATGGGTTTTCACACCTAAACTACAAACATATTTGGATGAAACTTGGCATTATGGTATAGAAATACCAACTTTTGCATGGCTTTTTGTTTGTTGAGTGGGATAAAGGTGCGATGCACCTACTATTGTATAAAGTAGATAGTTCAAACCAAAGGTATAAAAAGGCAAGGTGGAAAACAGGGTTCGAAGGATATATATCAATGGATATATATCATGATATATATCCGATATATATCCGATATATATCCAATGAATTTTTTGTGATATATATCAAGATTTTATAATTAGTTTTCGGTGTTTTTCTACTCCAACGCCATCTAGATTTGCGAAATAGAAATACTCAACAAAATCGATAATTTTCCCACAATATCTTTTTGGGACCCAATTTCAAACAACCCCTCCACTGGATTGGTGGAAGCTCCTAGACTTAAATACCGAAGATGATCAATGGCAGCAATGGCAACACAAAACAAAGTTCCTAAGTATGTGTGAGCAACTTCTGACAGCTGTTGCTTCAACAGCGGGCCTTGAAAGAATTTTTTCAACTTTTGGCTTGGTACAGTCGAAGTTGAGGAACCGTTTAGGCATTGATAAAACCAATAAAGTGGTGTATACGCTCAAACGCCTCAACAGCTGTCCAGCCAAGAAAGAAAACATAGATTGGATATCGGACCCGATGATGACACACAATGATTTTACTCAATCTGATGATGTAGCGGCTGAAATTATTCAGAATGTATCAAGAGCTGATTCAGAATCGGAAGATGACCTTCCTTTATCTTCCCTACGGTCAAATCAAACACAATTATGAATATGGGATTATTTTTATTTATTTTATTTGATAATTAACATTTTATTACGAATGACGGATTAATAGTTATTAATCCGTCATTCGTAATAAAATGTAAAAAACCGGCCAAGTGCGAGTCCGACTCGCACACCGAGGGTTCCGTAGGAACGGGAGGTATGAGCAAAAGAAATAGACGTTGAGAAAATTACACTTCCCTGCGGCAAGTTGACAAACTTATATATGCAGGTGCTTGCATACATTTAGTATGAAACGAACTACATGCATAAGTTGGTAATGATTTTTCCAGTGATATAAATTTTATTTACCAATTTTTAGATTTATTCCTATATGTAGACTGTAAGGTCTTACTTCTTGCCAAATTTCAGAATTCTAGCTCAACGGGAAGTACCCTATAGGTTTTCGAAAAAGTGCTTTTTCATACAAAATTTATCCATAAATGGCTATAACTTTTTATTGCGTTGACTTAGAAGTGTGATTTTTTCAAGGCATCAAGACGTAACTGACCTCCGTATTTGATAAAGATTTCAGCTTAATCCCTTCAAGCGTTTTAGAGAAAAAGGTCTTGACAGACGTACAGACGTACAGACGGACAACAAAGCGATCCTATAAGGGTTCCGTTTTTTCTCTTTGAGATACGGAACCCTAAAAATAGCAAGACTAAAAATACACGTTTTTTTATTCAATTCTTTTTTTTTTTTTACTTATGTTATATTTTTTAGTTTATTGCCAAAAGCGTACTTAAGACTTGTCAATTTGGTTCCTGTATTTGTTATTGAAATATAATAGTATAACGAATGATATAAGTATATTAAAAATTATATTTTTGTTTTTTGGAAATTATATTTTAGTTGATTGGATTCAACATGACTGTTTTAAATTTCAGCTCAATCCCTTCACGCATTTTAGAGAAAAAGGTCTTGACAGACGTACAGACGGACAACAAAGCGATCCTATAAGGGTTCCGTTTTTTCTCTTTGAGATACGGAACCCTAAAAAAGACTGATTTGATTATATTCTAGAGTTGTAATTTGTATTTTTTTTTGTTTTGATACCTAGTGTAGTAAGTAATTATTGACTGATTAGAATTAGAATTATTTATAAAAAGGTTTATGTTTTTAAGTTGATTATTTGATAAATATTTTTTTTTTCATTTCTTTTATTTGATAATTAACATTTTATTACATATGACTGATTAATAACTAAAAGACTGATTTGATTATATTCTAGAGTTGTAGGTAATTTGTATTTTTTTTGTTTTAATTATTGACTGATTAGAATTGGAATTATTTATAAAAAGGTTTTATGTTTTTAAGTTGATTATTTGACAAATATTATATTTTTATTTATTTTATTTGATAACTAACATTTTATTACATATGACTGAGTAATAACTAAAATGAATGAGGCCCGCTGAGTTTGTTTCGCCGGTTGTTCTCAGGACAGGGCTAGGGTTGAACCGGTGGTAGATGGAAATTTTTGACGTTCAAAAAGCAATTTTTCAAATTCTATTTTGAATAAAAATATTTTGATTTTGAAAGACTGATTTGATTATATTCTAGAGTTGTAATTTGTATTTTTTTTTGTTTTGTTACCTAGTGTAGTAAGTGATTATTGGCTTATTTATAAAAAAGAATATTTTTTAAGTTGATTATTTGATAAATAAGATTTTGTTTTTAGTTGGTTTTGTCTGATCTAGAATA
>LUGF01055714.1:118052-168632 GCA_001625245.1 Calycopis cecrops | reverse complement strand
CAAGAAATCGTGAATTTAAAGCAAGTAGGTAAGTGTCGATATTTCCGCCGGAATGTCATTGACACATGATCCACATTTGACAGCTACTCAAATATTTGCGCGTTCACTGTTTAGAGGATAAATAATATTATAATAATCCGACTGTTAAAATATATAACAAAGTCCCTAATGAGACTTGCTATATCAAGGTGAATAATCAGACCACTCAAAGAAAGTGAAATGAAACTTGCTCAAAGTATCTGTATTGTAATAAAGTTTGCTTCTAACATGTTGTAGCACGAGGTACGTACTATCAGAGATAGCCTATCGCCTATCGCTATCTCGAGAGCCACTTGACGAAATATCAAACATTCTAGATCGGTTTACGAAACGTTCTGACATCATTATGAGCACCGCTACAGTTATAACAAACTCTAGTGCTAGTAGATAGTCTAGTGCTAGTAGCTTTTCTAGTGCTAGTAGCTAATTTAGTGCTAGAAGCTAGTCTAGTGCTAGTATGAAGCCGAACATTGTTAGAACCAGCTCCAGTTTTGGGTCTAGTCGAAAAGTTTCATTATAGTACATATTTCCATTTCTAATAACTAGGGACCGAATTATATGCGATAAGTCGCATATGCATGCAAATATGCATGAAAAAGTTACTTTACGGATTTTAACACGATAAAATATCTGTTAAGCTAAGGTACTAGCTAAAACATACACCTTTGCTCGACGCTTCGGCCAGGTTGAGCCAGCCGCGGTCGCATTCCGATTCAATAAATATTTTATCGTGTGAAAACAAGTAAAGTAAAAACTAAATGTGTAACAAACGCGAAAGTCTCAAAACAAGTATGCATGAAGAATGCCTCAAATATGCATGACAAACTCAGTATATGCGAAATGAATATGCATATTCCGTTTTCGTGCGTCAATGATACCTTATCGGAACCAAAAATTTAAGTTTTAATTTTAATTTTAGTCAGTTTAAAGTTTAGTTATTAATTATTGATTAAAATAATTATAGGCACCAGTGTGTTGCCAGTGATAACATATGGCACCGAGATCTAGCCGCTAAATGTTGGCTTCATAAATAACCTCAGATTCACTCAGCGTGCTATGGAAAGAGCTATGCTTGGTATATCTCTGCGAGATATGGTCCCCCAGGAGAAGCAGGGTAACCGACATAGCTCTGAGAGTCAGCAAACTGAAGTGGCAATGGGCAGGCCACGTTGCTGGAGAACCGCCGCTGGGGAAGGTTCTCCCGTGGCAGCCTCCGGAAGGTGGAATGTTGGAGCCTCCAACCCGGTTGGCTGACGACTTGGTAAAGGTGGCGGGGAGCCGCTGGATGCAAGCGGCTCGTGACCTTGAGCTGTGGCGCTCTATGGGAGGCCTGTGTCCAGTAGTGGACGTCCGTCTGATGACGATGAAGTAACATTATTTACAGGCCTTGTGTACGTAAATAATATAATATCTATTGTTCCATGTTTACTGCTTAGATAATAGTTGTTTTCGATTTCAAATATTTTACGAGTGGGAGGAATAGCATTATTATTGACGAAGTTGTTCGAAGCTTGGGCTATTCAAAATATTTTCTATTAGACTGATGCGTTCATCACTTCGTGAAGTGATAAAACTACCAGTGCGCCCGCGGCCATGGTTGTAAATCTTCTAAAACGTTGGGTTTGTAAAATAATGAAATATAGAATCCGTTAAAGATTTTTTATTGTAATGAGTAATATTCGCGTTAACTTGCATCGTTGGCTATTCTTTGTAAATATCACGCCGGATGTGAATTACTAATCAATTCTAAGTCTAGATCTAGGCATATAAACCTAAACCACAAGGCTAGGTAAAATGTGCCTTCCGAAACACTCAAGGTGACATTTGCAAGGAATTTTTAAATATAAAATTATGCAAGAATTCTTTACCTATACATATAAAATGAGTCACGTCTAATTTTATTGGTATCGCAATATAAGTTATATTATGTCAATTCTGCAAGGTCACACTTGGTATATTTTGAGCCGTTAATAACCTAATGAATGCTATAATTCCTTCTTTTGTTGTCTGTGCGTTGAGTCAGACAATTTAAGTAACAAATTATTATTTTATTAGTTAATTTACGGTCACCTTTTCTGGAAAAAATATGAATGAATTAACAAGAAAGATTTACTAATAACAATGAATTAAGGAATGTATGTATAAATGTTATAATGCGCAATTTTTATGTTTGTATGTATGGCCTCTATGGATGGGTTTTCACACCTAAACTACAAACATATTTGGATGAAACTTGGCATTATGGTATAGAAATACTAACTTTTGCATGGCTTTTTGTTTGTTGAGTGGGATAAAGGTGCGATGCACCTACTATTGTATAAAGTAGATAGTTCAAACCAAAGGTATAAAAATGTAACAGGATTAGGAAGGTGGAAAATAAGGAAACTAATTATTTTATGGGAATAAAAAGTAATTATCATGTATTTTAGATAGTTATGATCTGTAAATGTGGCAACATATTACGTAGGTATGTGTGATGTGTCATACATACCTAGAAAATTTAATAGGAAAAACGTGTTTCTTTGTCAATGTTTTGAGATAATTTTTTTTGAAATGAAACGAAATTTTTATGTGCATAATAAAAAAAAATAGTAATTTATAATTGACACTGTAAAAGCATACAATTTTTAAAGGAATTTTTTTTATGGTATAGGAGGGCAAACGAGCAGTCAGAGCCATTTTAATGACTTCCGACGCCCATAGACATCCGCATAGAGGTTATGAGGATGCGCTGCCCTCCTTTGTCCCATTCCACCTCCGTGGGCCTTTAGTTTAAATGCAAAATTAGTCCATACGGTCGCTAATTAAATTTTGCTAACTTATTTTTAAATGTCATGCTTAATTCCATAACACATTCTAATAAAACCTACTCTAAGATTTGTTTAATCTTAAAATACATTTTATTTATTTTACATACATATATTTTAAATATTTACAAGCGATTTCCTCGTGAATTTTGTACATTAATGTATTATATTTAGCTTTAGATTATCTCTCATCATAAACATAATACGTCTTGTTTTTCGAAAGATTCCACTCAGATTTTGCGTTGTATTACGAAAACAAACTTAGATAACAGAGCTAAGAGTTTGATCACGTACCAAACAGTTTCTTTATTTTAATAAACTACTTCATGACACGACGAAATCGAAATATTAGAGAGCGCTATTAAATTAAGCACTTCTGTACTTAAATATCATAGAGGTACAGTTTCTTACTTCGGAAATAGTATGAAACTACCATGAAAATTATTTCACTAACAGAATACAACATAATTGAGTGATTACATTTTATTATGATAGAAAAACAGATTATGCGCGAAATTTCGAAACGCAATTAAAGAAAATGTCCTTACCGTAACGTTAATAATTGTGTATATTAGCGGTGACGTCACAGAACTTGCACAACACAATGATAATTAGCACAAATTACACGGTTGATCGGCGGGGCACGGGGGTTCAGCGCGTTGGGGGTATAGCGCGCACGGGGGATATCGATTAGCGCAGGGCGGAGCTACACGCTGCGTAGCGAACGTCTGCGCGGGCGCACGGTGCGCGGCGCGGGAGCGACTGGCGGCCGGCTCGATAACGCGCTGTATCTGTCCTCTATCTTGTGATATGTTTTATCTTAAAGTAAGTTTGGATATATTTTTTTATATATGCATTTTTGTTCTTCAATACGTCATAAAACAAGTTGTGGTTGAATAGTAGCAATGTGATATTGGATTTAATATTTTTTAAAATTATATTTAGTTATTATGCAGGTTTTAATATTTATCTAGAGTTTCGTACTTAAGAGATGAGGGATCCTAACCCTAGACCGACTATGGCTGACTTTGTATCATGAACATCTCATGGTTTAGTGGCAAGCATTTTAACGATATATTTGAACTATTAAGCGTTCGAGTTTCGGACCGTTTTCTAGTAAAAATCCGATGTCGGGAATCTGGCAGTAATATACCCAGTGTCATGGAGATCTTGCTAAGCCGTCGATCCTGTGCCTAATTTCTCTCCAGTTCAGACTAATGTGTAAATAGAATAAATAGACAAAATTTTTTAAAGATGTATTAGAATAGGGTTTTATGTAATTAGTTTTATGATTTTGTTCTAATTTTATAGCAAAAAAAATATCTTATGCACTAAAACCAAAAGTCCGTGCTAGTCCATATAAAGCTTTATCCTTATCAAAAAAGTTATTAAAATAGTATATTCTGGTTGGAATTTCGGCCACGTATTTTTTAATGAGCGACGTTCTCAAACTCAACAAACGTGCTAAATGGAGATGTTCTCATTAGCGGAGTGAGTCACAGGTCGCATCTCCGTCTATGGCCCCCACATTAGTGTGGCCCCCACATTAGTCTGGCCCACACGCGGCCCACTGGTATAAATTAAATACTTCTAACATGGCACAAAGTTTGTATAAACAGGTGATTTCTAAACATTGGTCTAGTTTACTATTACTTTTTGTCCTAATTTGTCGGTGATTGTAAGAGGTAGTGATGTGCATTGCAGCCGATTTGGGTCCTACCGTTGAGGTCACATTATACCGCCGCATAGTGTACAGCAAGAAACTAGTTGGCGTCTATTGGCAACAGATATAACCCTTCATTCATATCGGGAATGTGTGTCGGCTCGATTCATCTGTAATGCATGACCTTTTGCGTTTAAAGATATTTATTTCTCAAAAAAGACAATACAGTCGCTTGAGAACAATAACTATAGTTTACTAATTATTATAATAATTAGTAATAATATATAATAATTATTGATAAACAGTCAGTCTTAATACTCGCACAATGTTATTATTTACGAAAAATAGCTGTACAATAAAAGTAAACAAGTAGTGGTGGGTAGTATGAAAAATGTTTATTTCAAATAGGTAGAATATTGTTCGAGTTGTTTTACAAAAATCTGTCCCTATTATGTTCCTTTACACCTCAGAAATAAGTATCCTTAAACTTCACCATTATAAGACGGTATTGAGCCTGACGATGATAATAAACTACTGTTATAACCCGGCTCCGCTTATCGCTGTCCACTAGGAAACTAAACAGTTAGGCTTTCGAAATAGGATTTTTAGTACAGTTAGGTGGGGAAGTGATAAAGGTACATACAATGTAGTAAGTTATGTGCTCGGTAGTATCCTGTTGCGTTATCAAGTATCGTGACACATTGAGATCACTACAATACGACAACTGAACAGTCTAGGGCCGAGAAATGGTAGGGTGGATATATTTGTCATTTTGTGGAGTGTCCTGAGTTTTTTTTATTAAAAGGGGCGCAAAGCAGCCGGAGCCATTTTAATGACTACCTACGACCATAAACATCCGCATAGCTATATAGATGCGTTGTCCCCCTTTCTCTTTCCCTCTTCATGGGCCACCGAAAACTCACATACCACACGACGTAATTACGACACGTAATTTTATACGCGTATTGCTATCATATTACGTAGATATCTTGTGAGCGGGAACTACCGTGCCGTCGCGTCGTGTCGGCCCGATTTGGCAGTAATTTAGCCGAATTGGGAAGGGTTTCGATGTTTTCAATGCTAAGTAGTCTCACAAAATCTCTAGGTGCTCGTAAAATCGACAGCGGCAACCACACTTAAGCCTTTGATATGATCGCAGGGAGCCCGAAGGAAAAGCTTGTAGGTGCTTGCTTGGGACGCCTAAAAACATGTACTTAGGTACAAAACAGAAGTTAGTGTGCTGATGGATTGCTATGCTTTACTCCATCGGCATACCGACTATCAGAAGCCCTTCAGTATTGTATGAGGCATGGCATTATGATAATATTAAGAAATTACGCCATGCTGAAAAGCAACTCGTAAAATTAAATTTTGTTCAAAATGTTATAAGGTTAAAAATGGTTAGTAATTTAGTATACTCGAGCCCGTGTTTGACCTACGTAAAATTTATCCCAAGTGTATTTTTTTTAAATTATTTTTATCATAGGTAATTTTTGGATAATTTGTCTATGCGAAATTTTATCCAAATAACATAATTAGTTTGTGTATAGGTACGCTGTATATTTATTACTTCGGGCCATCTTCCTATCTTTTCTGATGAAATTCAGCATTACTTGATACTATAATACAACGAAATAAAATCTTATTGAAAGTCAATAAATTCAATGTAACGCCACATTATAATATCGATCCATTTACAATATCAGCGCTTACTGTTTACATTTCATGAAATGTTTGAAAAACCGCAAAACCATGGTCACCGCGATCTGGGACACTTTCTATATTGTAACACGACGCGAGCGGACAGCCGGCGAGCAGCCTGCACCTTATCACCGGGCGATAAGGTCCAGGGTCCCCCGGCCGCGGCCGCAGGACAATGGAAGAAATCACTTAACATGCATTTGCGGGCTTTCAATCACATGATATTGTTATTTTAGTATTTAACAAAATCGATATGTTCCGGGGAACAATGGCCGATTCGGTTCCGATAATGCTGATCGATAGCCAGCGGTTTGTCTTCAACATCAGCAGCTCGGTGGTGGCTGCTGGATGCGGGCCTCCTCCAGAGGTCAACACTATTGTTTGGTATCATTTTATAGTGTAAGATTTTTTAACAGTGATTATAGGATGATAGCGGTACACAGCATTTTCATCGACAGAAATAAATATGAAACATTTTTTTTAATCAACGCGAAGTTTCGCTGCACACCCAGTAGTGCTATGTTTATTTTTGTAATTTAGTAAGATACGGACATTCGGAATTACGTTTTTTTCAAATTAGGAGGCAAACGAGCAGTAGTCACATAATGGTATGCCCACAGACATCCGCAATAACTGCGGCGGTGCGGCCTCACGGATGCGATGGCGACTTTTCAGAGATATGTAGGTACGCGCTTCTCAAAATCTTGAAATTATACCCAATTCTAGACTACTTATACCGAAATATCAATTCAAATACCTACCCATAAAATATGGAATAATCGAGAAGGTTCTTAGAGTGATAACGCGCGCACTGTTAATATTTACTATTTAGATAAACGGGGTACGGAAATTCTGGCACATCGCCAGGCTTACATTTATAAGGCAGGCGACGTGCCATAACTTGTGTCCCCGTTGGGCCACTTGCGTGATATGACTGCGCGTCATATCTGCCAGCCTCCATCTGCGATCCTTATCAGATACATACGACAGCCCGGCGTACAGCTAGGGTTGGCAGTGTGAGCTGATGGTACAAGACCTTAATCGTTAGGTAGGTGCTGCAACCAGCTAGTCTAGGGACTAGTACCCAGGGCTACTTGATTATAGTACCCAGGGCTACTTGATTATAGTACCCAGGGCTACTTGATTATAGTACCCAGGGCTACTTGATTATAGTACCCAGGGCTACTTGATTATAGTACACAGGGCTACTTGATTATAGTACCCAGGGCTACTTGATTATCCATTCGTTTTCCTCTTAACACGATAGAAGAGGAGTCTCTCAAAGATGGCTGTTTTTGTGTGATATTTTATAGTTGCTGGCCATCAAACTGCGTAGAGTTGTGCACTCGCAAAACTCCGTTGGTCTGTTATTGAGCCATCTTTGCCTAATTCATTGTCATTAATTTCAGGTAAAGCTACACCATAGTAAAGTAAAACCCATAATAGTAGATTTACATCCAAGACATGTCTCCGTTCGCAGCAGCCAAGCCTGCAACGGAGCAACGCCAGTACATCCGAGCGACCAAGTAACGGCACCCGCGCGACACGTACAGCCGTAGCTGTACCGAGCAAAAACGGCTAACGGGTCGCCGGCCCCAGCCTCGTGCGTTACGGCCCGCTCGGCTGATATGGGCACGGCGTTCAGGCTGGCCAGGATTATGCCATCACATCCATCGTTTTATATAATGTTCTAGGGGTCCATCTCTGTAGCAGAACATATAGTGCACAAGTGTGTGTGCAGACACAAGTACTCTCTCCAATACTCCTAGTTCCTACTCCAATGGGACGGTAATCCGATACGACCGCAGGGATTTCTAGGCACGGGGGTGACACTCTACCAACATCTAGACTCTGAACTGTTGATGACGCTTTGATAAAGCCATCCATCTTGGGAGAAGATAGTAGAAGATAGATAGGAAGCAGCAGGTAATTTTCATGATTATTCGCCAATGGGATGTGTCCTACACGTTCTCTTGTTATACGGACAACAAAGTGGACCTATAACGTTCCATATTATGTAGTTTCTTCATCGGTTTTAACACCATGAAATAGTCATTGAAAGGTACTAGCGAAAACATATTAATAAACATTTGATGGTGTTAAAATCCGTAAAGGTACCTCTCACAGCGAAACCAGCGTAAAGTGACAGCTGTGTCGCATTTCGTAGAGAGAAGAAGGGGGGCAACGCATCTGTATAACCTCTGTAGGGATGGCTATGGACGTCGGTAGTCATGAAAATGGCTCCGATTGCTCGTTTGCCCCTTTATAATATAAAAAAATTAAACAACAAAATGTACAAAATTCAAGTCTCAACAGCTGTAAGGGTCGTTTTTGTGATAACCTCAAAAAGCTAACAATTTCACAAGCGCGTCACGGTCTTAATGTTACATTGCATTAACGATCATTAAAATGACCGAAATTCCTCTGATTATAAAACGTTGTTACAGGTGTTACCTGTGAACATGTAAGCTGTTATAATATGTATTGAACATTATCTAAGTATTTGGTAAACCGTCCAGAATGTAGGTTACGATTTGCCAATGATAAAAGATAACTTGGCTTATAGTATTTTGTGTAATAGTCTTGTACGTTATTAGTCGAACACTGCCTACTTAGTTGGACGTCATTATTTATAATTAATGACGCCTAAGTAGGCAGTTAAATAATTATTTAATCGTAATCGCAAAACAAACATATATTCCAATTTCCAAACAGATAGTTTATAACTAATGTTAAGCATAATAGTTTTGAATTCAGAAATTAATATCGCAAAGAATAGTTAAATTATAATTTATAAATATTATAGAAGAATAGAAATTAGAAATAAAATAAGCAATGGAATTTAGAAATAAAATAATATAGAGACTAACAATAACATTAATTATAATAATCGTAACAATTGAAACCTTTAATTTATAATAAAAAATCCAAAATCTGTACACTTGTTCATTTATCCGTGCGTGAGGCGAAATTAAAAATATTTAAAAACTTCCGACTTGGTCTTATGAAAAAACTGAATTATTCTTAAAAAATATGCGGATATATGAGGATGCTAATTATCAACCTGATTAACCTTAGTACTGTGTATAAAACAACACCACAGACCGAATACTTGATGTTACACAACATGTTAATTCTCATGTTATGTAATTATTAATGTACGAAAAATCCTGCAACACAGGTATAACCTAGGGCAGTGATATTTTGCTAATATGTAACTCACTTACATAAATTCCTTGGTCTAATAAAGATTCTTATTCTTATTCTTAAAATAAATGGAATATGTTACTTCCTGATGATAAAACTTTTCATTGGTGACAATGGTTGAAATAGGACCTGTGGTTTTGGAACCTATTGGATTCAAACAAACGAAATCATCTTTCCTGTTTAAAAATTAAATTAATATAGCATAGCGTAATCCGATGTTTGTTAAAGTGATTATGGGACGTTGGGCAATAAGGGATGGACACAAATAAAACAGTTTTGATCTAATGTTGAATTTCTCCAGCCCAGAAAAATAAAGAGAAGACAAAAGAAAACTGAAATAAAATATTAGCATAATTTTTTCGACAAACATTTTTTTTTTAGCCATTCATGATTCACCATCTGGCAAATATAAAATTTAATTAACAAAAAAAATAGTAGGTAATAATTTCAGTAGTATTTTTTGTTTCATTAACCAGAATTTATTATTCAGCAGTCACTTTTTCTATTTCGTTATTAACTTTGTCGTAGTATTACATATATGTTATTACTGTTTGTAGTTGCCAATAAAGTTTTATCTATTTATTATCATGAAATAAGCGCTCAATGCATTAAGCCATGGCCCATGGGTTAAGTTAATTTACTATAAAACTGAACCATAACTAAGCGACTCAATCAAACGCAAACTACGCCGTAGTGACCGTCGGCGAACTGGGCTAAGATATAAATCTCTGTAATTAAATAATAAACCAACCATTATAATATCATTTTCCCTTGGCGTAAGTTTACTGTTAGATAATTATAATGCGATTAAACGGGATTATTATTGGTTATTTTTAATTATTAGACCTTAATCGTCACTTATAAATTACAGCATCCCGTATAGAATGTAGGTTACGATCTGTTGTACCTATATGAAAGCAGGCACCATAATTCTGACCCTTGGAAAGTGTAATCGAAGTGTCTGTCTATTATTCGACTTAGAAGAGGTGGGACCTTCCTTTATCTTTTTTTTAAGCAGTCTTTTAGGCACCGTCCAACTGGCCCTGGGTGAGCCGGAAGGGTGTGTCCTGCTCGGCACGGGTCCCCTACCGACTAAAAACCACTGCTCTCGCAGCGGCCAAGGCTACCAAGCTCTCACCTTCGGCCGCAGTGGTTTCCCCGGCTCTATCAGCAACAGGGCACCAGGACCTTCCTATATCTACACTAATATACAAAGAGAAAAATGTTTTCGTTTATTTGTATCGAGGCTACAAAACCACTGGATCGAATTTAACTATCAGTTCACTAATGGAATGCTGACGTAGCTCAGAATCAGGAAATAACAAATAAGCTATATTTTATTTCGATTAAACATTTTTTTTATTTTTGGCGCCCAACGAAGAAATCTACTAGTGACAAATAAACTGGAGTGCATGACATAATAATGTTAATAATAGGTTACTATTAATTTTAAGATAAACCTATTAGCAAATTAAGTTGCAAATACATTAAATTTAGTACAGGTTAAGAGTTATTGATATGAAGTGTTTATGCCTGAATTAAGTATCATCTCGGTAGTTAACATATTACCAGTGAAATTATATGTGATAATAAAATTTACATCCAAATATAAGTGCGTAAACGTTATTCATCTATGCATTTTGTGTACCTGTGAAAATGGCCTTAAATATGATAGTAAAATTTACTTCAAGAAGATAAGTGCATGTAAATTGTTAATGGCATATGCTTACACTTGAACAGAACTGCTGATGTTATGTACACCGTGATGTCCAGGTCGAACTATTAAACTCAGCAATACTCAGTAATAATATTGTTTTGGACTTATGAGGTGGAAGTGAAGGAGCTTAATATTCATGGGATTGAAATGAGTGGTTATAGGGTGATAAAACTGGGGTTGGGACTTGGATAGGATAAACCGTCCCTTACTCTACCGCAGATGGAGGGATGTATAGAAAGATAAGGATATGAGAGTTTATAACAGTTAAAATAACCATTGTCATCATTGTCGTACTAGGTGGCCCATGGAGGTGGGAGGAGAAAGGAGGGCAGCGCATCTGTATAGCCTCTATGCGGATGTTTGTGGGCGTCGGTAGTCATGAAAATGGCTCCGGCTACTCGTTTGCCCTCCTATATCATAAAAAAAGGTACTGTCACTCCCCATGCCTCACAGATCGGAGATAACAGCCTCGGTTTGTGTGCCATCTTGAACATTTGTATAACTGAAAGTTGTAATTTTGAATGGGCCAGTTTCCGAAGGGGCGAATCCATGAAAGTGGCCAGCGAAAGTGGTTTATCAGGATTGGCCGCTCGCTTGTTTATACCCGCCTCTACAGAATAGGAGCCAACATCATGAGCGCGTGTGTCTTCAACCCTCATACGTCAGCAGTAGGACGATGCTTACGTTACAATGTTATAGTACGATTTAAATTTAAGGTTATAGTAGTTTAATAGTTTCTTTTATCATGACTTTTTTATAGTATAAGAAGGCAAACGAGCAGTCGAAGACATTTTTATGACTACCGACGACGTCCATAGACGTGCGGTGCGTGAGTTTCCGGCTGCCCATGCAGAGGGATGGAACCACTATGCGATGTTTATGGGTATCGATAAGCATCGAAACGGTCTAACTGTTCGTTTGCCTCCCTATAAAATAAAGACACGAAAAATACGTATAGACACTTCCTCCTTTCTAAAAGGTAAAAATTCAAACATTTCCAAATTCAACAAAATCACCATCATAAATACCATAAAAAGTGGGTCCCTAACGCATACCCAGCTACGGACCCAGCCCATACATGGCAACCTTCAAAATTCCTGCTACGCCACTGCGGCCCTACAAGGAGAAGCACATGAGGCAAGTGGCATTCTATACTGGATGTGACGAAACAACCAGTACACAAGTTATTACCTAGATT
The DNA here is from genome assembly GCA_001625245.1 of Calycopis cecrops. Classification (NCBI taxonomy): domain Eukaryota; kingdom Metazoa; phylum Arthropoda; class Insecta; order Lepidoptera; family Lycaenidae; genus Calycopis; species Calycopis cecrops. The sequence continues at coordinate 156,300 of LUGF01055714.1, read as the reverse complement.
TTACTCGGTACTAGTTACGATAGATACACTGAAGAATAAGGTTATCTATATACCTATACATATAATAAAACTGTAGAAGACGTCATTCTGTCTGTCTTGTGCGGGTTTCACGCAAAAACTAACTATTCATTATTTAAAAAAAAAAACATAAATTGTTTACCTATTCTAATGCAAATATGAAATTGATGAGCTGAAACGTCGGGAAACTAAGAATTTTAAAGTTTTAAATGGGCGTAAAATCAAATATATACATTACTCACCCCTCGGTTACTCCCTAAAATATAAGCCCAGGAAGTTGTTGTCCGGATACAAAAGTAATATAATATAATTCAAAATGAAATCCATTTTAAATCACTACAAAGTATAAAACTAAGTCGCTTTCCGCCGTCTGTATGTCTGTATATGCTTAGATCTTTAAAATTACGCAACAAATTTTGATGGTTTTTTGTTAATAAAGTGATTCAAGGCGAAAGTTTATATGTATAGTATTCCTCTCTACTCCTCCATTTTTGAAGTCCGAAATCCAACCGGGCGAAACTGCGGGCGGAAGTTAGTTGTTTATACAACAAAATTTTGTCTCATAACTAAATAAATAAAACAATACGAAAACACCGTCGACTCTCAAAATACAAGTCCATGCAAAAAAAGTATGACAATGACCAGAGGTTTTATGATGATTAGGGCGTTAGTGAGAACCGGTGGCGGCCCCTGTCGTGTACCTCTGATGTTTATGACTGGTAGTAGTGATGTAACGAATATGTATTCGCATATTTTTGCAAATATTTTGCGTACATATCACAAGAAAAAAAATATTTGAAGATTAATTAGGTCTAACCTAGGTAGGTAATAATTAGATCATTGAAATCAAAATACATTTCATTATTATTTTTTATTGTAAGAAAAAGTAACTTTGCGTCGTAATCATATTATCAGCGGAACGCGCCTTGATCTAAAAAGACTTGTCACCAAACCATGGACAATTAGCGTCAAATTTGATCGAAAACTTAATATTCGCCGTCTATAAAGTCGGTGCAAATATTCGTATTCACATGCGCGAATGTTTAAAAAGGATATTCGTTACATCACTAACATATAGGTAGTGCCATTCATGAAGACGCGCCTCACTACTCTTTCTAATAGACGACGAGGTGGCGCAGTGGTACGGAGCTCTGATAAGCGGAGCATGTTGTGCCTGGGTTCGGGGATTCGAATCCCGCCTTGGTTATGGATGTTTATACAGGGTTAGTTTTTGGTCACCGGCCAAATTTTCAGATTTGATTCAGAATCGACAATACATTCGATTTATGGAATAAAACAAATAAGAAAAATAATATTAAAAATATTTTTGTCCCGCACGAAAATAAATACCGTGTGGGTAACATAATCGATCATTGCCGCCGCGCACTGCGCGCGGCTAGATACGAAACACAATCAGCTGTTGAGGTCAACATTCTCTTCGGGTGCTAATGCGTGTAGGTATATTTACGGATCGTTTCAAATCGATGTTTAGGTAACAAAATATTACAAATAAGACGATAAAATTAAAACACACCCTTAAAATGATGTTTATTTCCTTATTTTTAAATATGGCGGTGACAAAAAACTAACCCTGTATATGTATTGTATGTATTTCTATAATAAAAATCTTAAATATATTGTCCGTTGTCTAGTACCAGTAACACGAGTCCTTACGATATTTACGACGGGGCTGGATGGTGTGTAAAAGTCCACAGATATTATACATTTGTAATCGTATAGCACTACAACGAATAGACTAATCATGAGAATACGTTTGATGATTCTGTTTTATTTATTTGAATTTACATTTATTGCACTTACAGAAAAACCAGAGCGTACAATAAACAGACATTGCATATGACAATTACATGATAAACAAAGGCATATAAGTCACAAGACAATAATAAAACATACAACTAAAACATAATATTACACATATTAAACATATTTAAGTATAACATACAGATTGACTACCATAATTCTAAAGACTTTTTACAAGATTTGGCGAATTGAGAATGATTCATCACAATTCACAAATTTGTCACGATTAGGGTTCGTTTTATTGACAGACGTCACTATCTGTAGATAAGCATTTTTTATAGTACCTACAAGGGGGCTAAGAAGCAGTCGCAGCCCTTTGATTATACCATCAAGTTTTCGGTGGCCCATTGGAGTAGAGGAGTAAAGGAGAGAACACATTTGCATTAGCAATGTGTGTGGGTCTTCTTTGGCTTTTATATATGAAAACTATTAATTTTATTTACATTTATTGTTTATTTCGCTATAAGTGAGCAAATAATAGACAAAGGTTCAATAATCTGTGGCAATGCTGTTTTGGTATCTAACTGTTCAAACAGTATTTACTGTTGGTGTATAAACAAATAACGAAATACCAATGTACACGGCGTGGGAGGAAAACAAGTACAACATCAATAAACAAGCTAATGTAACCTCCACAAACATCCGCAAATAGAGCAAGAACAAAGACGCTTCAATAGGTACTTCGCACAGAAAACAATTTGAATTTTACCATCGGTTCCGTATTATTTGAGGTACGATATGTGATACCGTATTTCTTTAAGGTAGCTATTGTCTTATTTTACACTAGCGAACGCCCGCAACTTCGCTTACGTTAATCCGCTTCTTTACCGCAGTCGGTTAAAAAGGAGTCTATAGCCTCGCTGAATGGACTAATACTGAAATAATTTTTCAAATCGGACCACAAAAAACAAACTCTTCAGCTATATATCATTAGTATAGAAGTATAAATATCTAGTACTTACAACTAACTGATTTAATGGAATATTTTATTTCGTATTGTTTCTCAATCCTGATGTCGTAAATAAGGTGACTTTATCAGACAAGGTCAAAAGGAGCATGAAAGTTTACAATATAAATAAAGCGCAATAATATCCATTTATTAGTAGTTTTATTGCAATGCCTGACATTTAGGCGGACCTGAGATACAAATATGGTAGTTGCTTATGATGGCCCACAAAAGGAACGCGAAGCTATTCAAATCAAAACCTCAAAAATACAGGTTTTAGTGGCATATCTCAAAAAAAGTATGCAAAAAGCCCTGACGACCTTTGGAATTCCTTTCCTCGGCGGCACCAAAGTGACCCCTAAAACGGGCGCCTAAAGTTCAGTTTCGGGCAATCGTTTTTCGGATACAACTTTCCGTTTCTGGCCCCCAAAAGGAACAAAAGTACAAAGCGGTACTCCAACGACCTTGGTTTTTACTACAGGCCATGTGCCGGTCGCTCCACCGGTTTCATAGATTGGGGATTGTATCGAGATTTATTGAAGAAAGCATCTTTCTCTTGCCATTTTTAAAACGCGTTTTGCTTTCTAATGGCGTAATCATCACTCCTTTTCCGTTTCCAAATTACGCTTATAAACAATAAGAATTATAAAACTATGCATGGCATAGTTTTTTTTTTTAATTTATTTTTAAATTTTTTTTATATAGCATATGGAGCAAGTGTTGATGACAGTAACCGTCCATAGACATCTGCAAAACCCGAGGTTTTGCAAGCGGCAGGCGTTTTAAATAACAGTAAGAATAGGATCGTTTCTTGAAGTATCCCAGGCCAATTCCTCCATCGATTCGGAAATACCGACTATATACTGTAATTCTAAGATAAATGTTATAAAGTATGCCTCTCTTACAGGGACAGTGTGTGTGGCGATCTAGGTTCTCGACCGTCCATTGATATTTTAGCCCCTGAACACGTAATTTCGATCTCAAAAAGATTTTTGGAGTAAAACTTCTTTAGGCGCGCTTGACTTGGGGAGTAAGCTAAGCTGGCGAAAGCGTTACAGAAATCACATCACAAACAATCACGGGCGAGCCAATGGAAGTTGTCATTCAAATTCAAAATTTAAATTCGATTTAAGTGACACTTTATTGTATTTAAAAAATCGTGTGACGTGTTATGTCATTGTAACTACGGTAATTAATTTGTGTATTAGGTTTTACTTCAGTTGTGTGGTCTAAAGGCAATGAATTTGTGTATTAGGTTTTACTTCAGTTGTGTGGTCTAAAGGCAATGAATTTGAGTATTAGGTTTTACTTCAGTTGTCTGGTCTAAATCACAAATTTTTTGTATTTTATTATCTTCTGACCTGAATTTTTGCTGTGCAAGCGAAGAAAACCCCAATACAGAATCGCATCGATACGAGTGCTCGTCGGCCGGTAAGTCCTACTAATATATCCCTTGCATTTTGCCATGTTCAATAAATATGTTTCCAAGTCCAAACACAGATCGAATAAACACGAAGCATTCGCAGATATTCTAAGATTTTTATGTAATGAAACGTGTAGAAAGTGGTGAAACCGGAGACGGCATCTGGCGGGGTTTTGAGGTTGGCAGTAACTGTAGCTGCTGGTGTTGGTTACCAGCGGTGTCACGTTCCGTCCAGGAAGAGAGTATCCGGACACGATGTTACTATTCTTTTACGCCTATTTACCGCTGTAACTATCTTAAAAAAGTCAAAGCTTTGATGACTTTTTTAAGGAGAAAGAAAAAAGAAAGAAAATATAGTTATTTGCTTGCTTTACTTGACATAAACTAGAGCAAAAGGCGATCTTATCGCTAAAGAAGCGATTTCTTCCAGAAAACCTTGGAATAGGAGGATATGTGAGAGATAATGCTATTGCTGTTCTGCCGCCAAAGTATGCCGGCAAGACTGGACTATAATTAGCGTTTTTGGGCAAAGGTAATGTTTTTCGAATGAATGTGAACAAATTCGAAAGATGCTTCTAGATTTTTATGTTATCAGCTACAGTCTGTACTGCTTGAAAGATTTTAACGTACATACTGGTGATCCCGCGAAGATTGCGCGAAATTCGATCTTAGTGTGATTTTTCGTAATTAAAAACTAAATATCATATGACATGTTAAGTCATCGTAACTAAGGTAAACAATTTATGTCGTAGACAGAGTAAAGAATCCTCTGTCTACGATTTAAGTAGAATTTTCGACACTTGCAAAGACATATAGAAACTTCATCAATGTGTCAAATGCATGGTAGTGTGTGTAATATTTTATTTATTGAATTAATGTACTTTATAAGTATTGTGTTCGAAAAATATGAGCATTCTGCACTTCTCTTACACGTAAACTATACGTAAAAATCAATTGTTTATAAATAACACTATAATATAGTGTTATTTATTTAGAATGTTTTTCTTAGGATGTTTTAGTGTGTATTATAGTGTTTGTTATTAATTAATAATTAATAACAAACATTTTAATATGGTGTTATGAATTAAACCAAAACTATTCAATTCATTCGTTTTGGTTTCAATATTATCGCTGTAATAGTGTGAGTTAATGAAAAGTTTCGTAAATGTCGTTTAATAAGTTCTTGCAGTAAGCCGAAGAATATTAATGCAACGCCAGATTGCATCTAATGGAAGGTCCATCTGATGAAAAATACAAAGTTCGTTCATACCAACAGGAATATAATAGATTCGATAATTTTTCGCAACACTGACATTTCGGCCATCTTGTCCGTTACGCCATTACAAAAAACGTAATCCACAGAATAAAAAGCCTTTGTTGATTCTACGCTGTTTTGTGTGGACGCAAATTGTCGGTTGCAGTACTTCGCAATGTGGAGCAGTGTTTCATCAACCAGTAACTACGGAAAATAACACTAGCTGCGCAGCGCCACTTCACACGCTAAAAGAGTATGTATATTTTGTATGGGAGTTCGATTCTTCTTGCGTCTTCTTTTATTGTATAAGGGTTCAAACAAGCAACCGGAGCCATTTTCATGACTACCGACGTCCATAGACATCCGCATAGAGGTTATATACAGATACCCTCCTTCCTTCTCTCCCCTCCTGAGACTAATTAACCGGACTCCCTGAAACTGTTTTATGGAGTTAGGATCATAATGAAATCTTTTGAATTCAAAATGTGTAACGTTAAATGTAAGTAGGAATAGTATTTTTTCATTTTTGATTCTCAAATACCTATATTATGGTCTTTCATGATTAAAATGTTTTATTTTAATAACCTTGCTAGTTTAGCCATCTAATGTAACCTACAAAGGTGAGTAGGAACTTTTAAGAGCGCTCAGATAACTTAAAATACACTTAAATTTAATAACCCATATAAGTTAAATAAAAAATAATGTCATTCGAAATGTCTATTCCGCGTCAATATAAAATGTTAATTAATGTAAATGGTTTGCGACAGTTTTGTTAAGTGATTAAATAAAATGCGACTGCCACATCCGTTGGGTGGCATGGGTAACATCGAGTGGTAACATGGCAGTCGAAGAGGCCATCTTGAGGTTCGGTAGGTTCAATAATCGACTTATAAAGGCTGGCAGCGAGATAAGCAGTAAGCTGTGTTGTCGCGCTGCGTGCGGTGTGTAAGTAGCTGGTGGTCCATGGAGGTAGGAGGAGAAAGAAGTGCAGCGCATCTGTGTGGCCTCTATGCGGATGTCTATGGGCGTAGTTAGTCATGAAAATGGCTCCGACTGCTCGGTTGCCCCCTATACCATAAAAAAATGCTAAGCTAAGTATTATCGCATATTTTTTATTTTTTATCGGGCTTGGCCCATAACTCGCTCCCACCGCTGCTACTCCTCAGTGGCGATCAACAGCAACCACTTTGACATGATCTCGAGGAGCCCAAGAGAATAGCTAAAACCGTCTTAGGACTACTTAATGTTATAAATTCAAAAATTCATAAAAATCCACCAACTAGACGGGAATCGAACCCGGCGTAACGTGCCTGGCATAACCTCTTACTTTACCACTGAGCAACTGTCATCATAAAAGAGGTCCATCACTATAAATTAAGTTATTTTGTTACATACACATTTTAAATATAGGATTTAATTTCTTCACATTCATTTCATTCTTCATAGTAAAAAAATGGGCAGAATGATGTCTTACGCTTGCTTGATGAACGCCAAAAAAATTACCTGAAACAGAAAATAAAATAACTTGTTTATTTTTTATACCTAGTTTAGTGTTCCTCAGTAATATTTGATGTTCATATTGGGATTAAAAAAGGTGCATTGCAGCAAATATATGCTGTAGCATTTCGTGCGGTAAGTAGCCGGTGGCCCATGGAAGAGAAATGGGTGCGGATATGCTTCTTGAAGTTAGCTCCGACTGCACATTTGCCCACTTAAACAGGGCATTTATACAGTTTGTAGGGCGTCAAGAATTGCACGTCTGAGAACAGAGCCGGTGACCAAACCCCCGTGCATCTCCCGGGGTTCGCTCCGTATGTAGAGGTGGGTAGGAACATGGGAATTTGGTGGGTAAGTGCTAGTTTGCCCTCTTATACTTACTACAAAAAAAACAATACCAAAAGTAATGGACGCTTGATTTTGCACCAGGGCACCATAAAAAGCACCTGATGGTACAATCCACCAAAAATAATCCAAATCAATGCGGCTCTGTTATGTCACGCTCTGTTTGCCTCCATCCCATAGCCTATGGTCAAATATGGCGGCGGGGGCAACGACCCGGCTTCGCGGCAAAAATTAACATTCTCTGCATAGATGGGTTTAAAACTAGAACCACAGGCCTATGCTACTAATATTATAAATGAGAAAGCTTGTATGTTTGTTTGTTTGTTACTCCGTCACGCAAAAACTGCTGAACCTATTTCATGAAATTTGCCACACACAGAAAGTAACTTGGATTAACACAGGATAGTTTTGATCCCGAAAAAAATGTTCCTATGGGATGCCAGGGGATGATTTTCTATTTTCCACGCTATTGAAATTTACGCAGGTGAAACTGCGAGGCGCAGCTACTGTACCTATATACCTCTTGTATATGATTCGTTGTCTATCTGTTGTTTATGTTGAAGTTAACTAAAAGACAAGGAATCATGGATTGCCGACAACTGATGCTAGTAAGAGGTAGTGCCATGCTGCATGTAGTCGAATTGCGTCGGCACGACCGGGGAGCTCTCCCTTAAACGATGCCGGCGTAAAGTGACAGCCTGGCTGTCGCGTTTTGTGCGGTGTGTAAATCGGCAGCCCATGGAGGTTGGAGGAGGAAGGAAGGCAACGCATTTCCCCCTTATATTATTAAAAAACCTTGGTATTTCACAAAAAAATAACTAATTTCATTTCAATATGCTGCTTCGAATATCACACTAGGACTTTAGGAGACTAGGAATAGGCGGCTATACTCTATTTACGTTTAAATTCCACCCGAACAAAGTCGCAGCTAACGCTAGTCGTGTTTGGTGTGTCTATCACAATACATCGCGCACATCCATGACCCGCCTAGCGTCATTAACGTAACAGATCGAATCAAATTCTACTTTTATGACCTGCGGCGATTCTACCTGCTCTCCCCCCTCCCGAAACCCTCCACATTTAGGTAGAGACAGCATCAAAAGTACCTACAAGAAATTCAATGCCGCATCCAATAGTAAACATTTAATTGAAGTTTAAAAATTTGCGGGCAGAAGCTAGTAAAATATTTTAATGCCGTTTGCGCTGTAGCAGGGAACAGAAATATACATTTATACATTCTTCATTGCGGGACGAACGAGCAATCTGAGCCACACCGCATAAGCAGAATCGAACGATTCGCTACAACAAAGCTATCCCTTCCCCGACGAATTTTCATGTGAGCGAGAGGTGTCTGTTGTCTCTGTATCCACTCTATAATAATAATAATATCTTTGGATATATATTATAGATTTGTATTACAGAAATACATATTATACACCAAACATCCATCACCATTGCGGGATTCGATCCGGCGACCTTAACATGCCCCACATATCCGAGCCCTGTACCACTGCGCCAACCTGGTCGTCGTGCTTATCCAGTCGTGCCGGCACAATTCTATTGACACTAAATCTCAGTTACAGTTTTGTAAATGTACATGCACAGATTGCGATGCAGACTGTACCATTGTGTTAGAAAGAATAAGTAATTAGTGCGAGATGAAATCGTTGCAGCATTGTTCGTTGATTGTGCTAATGATCATGTGGCGGTTATGATTTCTTTGTTACGAATGCAGTGCCCATATCGCGCAGGTACGTGTCACGTAACCTTGGCGTGAAGTTGTGGCTATCTGTGATGATGATATGGTGCCTGTAACGAAAGAACGACGCGTCAGTATATTCCATGTTATACGAATGTAATAGTAATAATCCTCCTTACGAAAGGCTGGCAAAGCGACAGCAAACCCTCAAGTTTTGCGGATATCTATGGGCGGCGGTAGTCATCTAACATCATTAGAATAAAAAAAACCTGGATTTTAAGTAAGGAGGCTAGTCTAGTTCTTCTATCTATATCTATCTAGTTAGTAAGCTAACTGCACCGGATATATTATAGTGCAACAACGTATGTATAGACACATTAGTGAAATCTCTATTTGCATATGGGTCTTATATTTTTCGAGGCCAGGGTTAGATATTGTAATTAATTTACGTACCTAATTATTAATTACCCAATTTAAATTAATTGGTTAATTAATTGATTCACACCGCCAACTTCTAAGGCTATCGGTAAAGGAAAATTTATTTATTAAATTCTTTTGATATTATGAATATAATCCTACTAATATTATAAATGCGAAAGTTTGTATGTTTGTTTTTTTGTTACTTCTTCACGCAAAAACTGCTGAACCGATTTTCATGAAATTTGGCACACACATGGAGGGTAACTTGGATTGAACTTGGATTAACACATAGGATAGTTTTTATCCCAAAAAAATGTTCCTATGGGATGCCATGGGATGATTTTCCACGGGATCCAAATTTACGCGGGTGAAACCGCAGGGCACAGCCAGTATTACACAAATTACAATCAACTTAGATTAGGTAGTGCCACGCTGCATGTATATATGCAGCCAAATTGAGCCGGCACGACAGTGAAGCTACCACTCACTTACACGAGACCGGCGTAAACTGACAGCTGTGATGTCGCGATTCCTGCGGTGTATAAGTAGCCGGTGGCCCATGGAATATGTATGAGGAATGAGGACAACGCATAAAAACAAAATTGCAAGATAACGAAAAAATTATTGTGGCCACTAGAAATTGAAAATTCTCTGTAACACTTTGTGGTCCGACTCGGGACTCGAACCCGTGACCTCAGGATCCGAGTTACCACTAGACCACGAGAAAGACAAGATTGCGATATACTAATATGGGCTTAGTCGATGGTCACTTACATAATACTTTCCGTCGTCTGTTACGTCATAGAAAAAGGTCTATTTGGATAATGAAATAAATTCGTGAATTTTCGGGTAAGGTGAGAAGTCTAGACGTGGGAGAGAGACAGATGTAGGAGCGAATGGGAACGCGCGAGACGGGGATGTCTGGAGGGCAGACGCAATGCGTCAAATTGAGGGTATAAAGCAAAATGAATGCTAGTTAGTACTCGCTGATCCCGCGACTTCGCACGCGCCATGTTTAATAGCATAAGTAACTGGCAAAAGATGTGGTCACTACCTTACGCATTGCACTCCTATTGGCTCCCACGGGCCACCGGATACTCACAAACACACACGAAACGCGATGAAAAAGTCATAACTTTAGGGCGCTATCTTTTGAGCAAGAGGTACTTAGCCGGACGTGCTGGCCCGATTCCACTACAATATAGCAATCGTATTACCTCTTACTAAAACATGTATATATTTAATCCAGCAGAAGTTCTGTACGAAATTTTTGTTGCCCTGTATTGGATAGAACAGCGGTTCCAAAAACCCATAACATTCGTCCTTATCATTATTTTTTCATTACCAATGATGCCCATAGACATCTGCATAGAGACTATACGAATGCGCTGCCCCCCTTTCTCTTTCCACCTCCATGGGCCACCGGTTACTTACACACCGCAAGAAACGCGACAGCATAGCTGCTGTCACTTTACGCCGGTCTCGTGTAAGCGAGAGGTACCTCCCCAGTCGTGCCGGCCCAATTCCGCTGCATGCTAGCATGCAGTGTGGCATTACCTCTTACTCAAGGTCTACCTCTTATCATGTCAAATATTACCGTTATACCTCTTCATACACCAGGAGTACTAATATGTGGTAAAGTAATATCCCAGGAGAGTAGGCCGTTAAAACTCCTCGTAAAATTATAATAGAGATGTTAGAAACACAAATACATTTGTAATGTAGGTTGATAGGACCAGTAGCAGTTTAGCATTCCTATAAGGCTACAATGACTATAAAGGCAGGGGTTCCCAACCTGTGGGCCGCAGGAGCCAAAATATGGTCCGCCTATGATTTTGAACTTAGCGGGCCGTTGATTACCATGCCGTTAGTGAGAAGAGAGATATTTTTATCATACTTAAGCTGTTGTCCTTGCTATCGAGAATTATATGTATAAAGTGGTCCCTGGCCAAGAAAAGGTTGGGAACCCCTGCCACAAAGGAACAACTCATAGCCTTATTTTATACAGTTTATAGTACATCTAGCCTACGGTTTTGCCTCAGTGAGATTTTATCTAAAGTATAATGTATATACCGGCTTTGACGACCGCCTGGTGCAGTGGTACAGAGCAAGTCTCTCACCATCTCATTCTCATCTCACTAAAACCGATCTAGTAGTTTTGGAGATTGGGACGAAAACAGTGACAAGAAATTTTTAAATATTAAGAAAATTTGAAATGTAACTTTTTAGTTTACACATACACACACCTTACGTATAATTATGTACTCTCATTTAAGCCTGATTTAAGTGCAATGAATGCATAATAATCCAACTTAAACTTAAATCTGTATGCGCCAAACCTAACAGTAGCGTCATTACAAACAACATACCTATTGGGCTAGCCACAAATTTGACATTTCACATTCTAATGAACAGTAGGTACATACGACAAGACATTTCCTTGTCTATAGATATTATTTGAAACAGGTACAAGAGTATTAGGTTTCAGCACATACAGTCATTTGAGCCATCGAAATGCAAAATAATTATTGCTTACACCTTTTTTATTTATATTTATTTTTTTTCATTTTCTTTTCATTATTTTCTTCTAAGCATTACAACATTAAAACAAAGCAGAATAAAACACGTAGGTTTGGTCTGGAACGCTATTGTCTACATTTATTTTAAACTGAAAACAAAAAAGGGGGGCAAACGAGAAAATGGTCTCTATTAAGATCCGACGACCGATGCTATAAGGACGACAATGAGACAAGAGCCACCCATTAAAGCACAAGGCGTAATGTGAAATTTCTAATTTAGCCTTCTCAAAACCACTTTCTTACTGCCTAAATCTTGTGGCACAACCAAGAAGTAGTGCCATAAGTAAGAGATAGTGCCACATATGTTTGCATGCAGACAAATTGGGCCGGCACGACCGGGGAAGTACCTCACGCTTACACGAGACCAGCGTAAAGTGACAGCTGTGCTGTCGCGTTTCGTGCAGTTTGTAAGTAGCCGGTGGCCCATGGATGTGGGAGGAGAAAGGAGGGCAGCGCATCTGTATGGTCTCTGCGTCTATGGTAGTCATGAAAATGGTTCTGCCTGCTCGTTTTCCCCCCTATACCATTAAAAACCTTTTTGGGCTTTAGTGACCTCAAAAAACAAACCTTTTTTTATTTCTGCTTACAGAATATAGTTTTTAGTCCTACGATTGCCTCATGCTATTGAGATATTCTTTGCGATATAGTAAGTCAATATCTTCATCTGACCCGTGATCAGAGCGTTCTGTACCCTACACATTACATCATAGAGATCATATTATTATGGATGTTAGATAACAGTTATCAGTCGGCAATACCGATAGCGATCGATATATCGATGATACAATGGTTAGATCTGCGTAATACAGATGTAGGACGATTTTATCTCAGGAATCCGCTATTGTTGCATTGTCACCGTATCGAGGGAGAGCGGGGAAGTACCTGCCCTACCTGTATTTAAGCATATGACGCGGATTGGGGCTAGTCTGTCAAACGTCGTCATTTTTAACGTCTGAGTGACTACAGGTTTTATAATAGTAAGTATAATAGAGCAAACGAGCCCTGGGAGGCAATTTCGTGACTACCGATGTCCAAGACTCGGTTACTTGTTACTCATAGACGGATGTCCGTACAGGTATACCTACAGATGTATTGCCATCCTTCCTCCTCCATGGGCCACCGGCTACACGGCCATCTTTACTTTACGTAAAGATGTATTGTATATCATATTATATTCCTCATCTTCTTCTTCTTAAGTTTTACATTCTATGTAGTCCTAGTAGTCAAAAGCCCTTAAATATCGGCTGGAGGGGGGTGGAATCAAGAAGGACACCCATGCTTCATGGGGTCGCAAGTCACCAAATAGCTAAAAATGCTATTGCGGGGTGAAGAAGGATGCATCTTCATTTGCAGATGTTAATGGGCGTCGGTAGTATCAAACGGCACACTGCTATAAAAACCGGCTAAGTGCGAGTCGGACTCGCGCACGAAGGGTTCCGTGCCACCATTACCATCATAAAGCAAAAAATTGCATAAAAAACACGTTTATTGTATGGGGACTCCCCTATATATTTTCATTGGTTTTATTTTTAGTATTGTTAAAGCGGCGGCAACGGAATCACATAATTTGTGAAAATTTCAGCTTTGTCGCTATCACGGTGTATGAGATACAGCCTGGTGACAGGCAGACAGACAGCGAAGTCATAGTAATAGTGTTTTTACCTTTTAGGTACGGAACCCTAAAAAATGCAAAAATATAACACTCACATACAACACTCGTGTAGACATACCCACACACACTCGTGTACTTTCATCACATAACCGCTGGCAGCTAAAAATAACAGTAAACGTATTAAATAACTGGCCGGTCCCCGATCGGTTTATACAGCAAATTACATAGGAAGCAGCGCGAGTGATTATTAAATGGCCGACTACCAGAATACACGCGATAAATAACAATTAGGAGTCCGATGCCCGATGTACGATATAATCTAGATGAAGCGTAAAAAACGGGCAAGTAAAGGTAATATGAAGTGTCAGCATGGCGCGAGTGGGGTTTACTCGAGAGACGTTATAAACAAGTACAAACAACGTGTTTTCCCTCCCAGTCATGATAGCTCATAGAGCTCCTCTAGCTCAAGACCCGTGTCGGCCACTTTTTTAGCCGCCGCGCGTGAGCTGCTCCCCTCCGTCAGAGGGGGAGGGGGGGAAAGGAGGACACCCGCTGTTCTCCTGGCCAAGATAATAATAGTATAACCTATTAATCTCAATATTCCGGTTTGCCTCCTCCCAGATTAACTGGGAAAGGAGGGGGGTCTGCACCCCCATCGACCACAAATTACAGAGGTTCGAGTTACCTTAGGGCACTCGCCTCTCATACAGACGAAGCTGCACTGGACTTTCTGTTCTGCTAGCGTAGATTCTATCTAAAAAAAAAAAACGTGTTCTAACTATTCCGTGGGTCCTTAAATGTATGTGTATGTATAGCGTAATCCTTAAAGAACATGATGGTGAGTAAACGTTGCGCAAGAGCCTATGTGAGGTGAAACGTTATGCTGCTGTCACGCTTGATTTTGCATGTTTTCTTCATACGGCGCGTCCATATTTGAATCCATCCATTGCTGAAAGAGTAAATTTCGAAATGACATCTAGTTGTTATTTCAAATAACGATTATAAGAAAGATTTATTTAAAAAAATGAGACAAAACTGAGAAGATCAAAGGAAAAAGATGGGTTCGAAATTGGAATACGGAAAGGACTCTTCAGGATCACTCAGTCTTATCAAATGTTAACTCTAGTTCAAGTCTTTATTAAACTTACACTTTTAAAACCCATTACATCACACATTGTTGTTACTAGCTCGTTTAATTAAAAAAAAATTAGTAGCGACGCATTTTTCCTTTTTTTTTTTATGTTATAGGAGGGCAAACGAGCAGTCGGAGCCATTTTCACGACTACCGACGCCCACAGACATCCGCATAGAGGCTATACAGATGCGCTGCCCTCCTTTCTCCTCCCACCTCCATGGGCCTCCATGGGCCATTTGATCTCCATTAAAAAAACTCCTAAACCGAGAGGTCCGTTTACTTTGCATAACCTCTACAACCTCACGCCTCCCAACTGTACTTTACTAATTACAAGCACAGGAATAACTAAGGTTCGCCGCTCCGTCTGGCAACAGAATTACCCCATAAGTGACATGTCTGGCGACCTCATACGTGGTTGAAATGATAATTGTGGTCTGGTGGGTAATTACGCAAACAGTTACAGTTATTTTTAGTACACGTACATACTAACATACTGTCATGCCGTCACATTGCTGACTAATCGGCGTGACCGGAGAAGTAGCCTGACCTTACGGTAACGCTTTTGATTTCCGCGAAGGCATCGCATGTCAGACACTTTTTGATGGGTTTGTGAGCTTCTGGAGATTTATAAGAGGTTACGAAGGTTAGGAAGCGGAGCAACAAGTCTACAACACTAAGATGATGAGCATCAAAATTCGGTAAACTGCTAAATTGCTCATGCATTTTCTCCCTTATACTTATTAGTCCGGTCAATTTAGACATAAAAAAGTGGTTAAATAACAATAATTCCCGGAAAGCCAAATTTTGGTGGAGACCTATAGTTTGCCATTACAAATCAAGTTTTAAAAGTCCCCATCGATCCTATGTGTGCTTAAAGTTATTCGAGGTTAAAGGTCAAAATTTGAGGTTTTTTGGATTTTGCTTGAAAACGGTAAGTGTTATCAAAAAAAACTTTAAACCAAAGTTGTAGATCTTAAAATTATCTACAAACATGGTATCAATGATTTTTTCCTAACAGTTACCATTCCTGAGATATCGCGATGGCTTTCCGGGAATTTTTGTTATTTCAAATGTCTATATTGACCGGACTATATAAAAAAATATCTAAATTCAGATTTATGGTTTTCATTCCGACTCCCAATCTTCTTCCTTTCCAAATTTTTCCAGCAATTTACGGCGTGATTACAATGAAGGATCATCAGTTACTTAGCTTTCGAGAAATTATCGTTAATATCTGCTCTTCCCATATTCTATGTATCTACGATTTATAATACGTCGTTGTGACATCTAAAATACCATTGATTGGTCATAGCGGTATCGATTTAGACGTAGAATTTGATAAGTGCGCCGGCGTGTTGTACCGCGCCCGTGTATTAACATACCTGCGCCTCATTATCTGCTACTGTACCTGTGTCTTGCCTCATCATCATTATCTTGACGCCGTCCTCACTCTATAATAATCCTACTAATATTATATATGCGAAAGTTTGTTTGTTTATTTGTTTGTTTGTTACTCCTTCACGCAAAAAACTGTTGAGTTGATTTTCATAGAATTTTGCACACACAGATTGGACTTGGATTAACACATAGGATAGTTTTATGGATTAACACATAGGATATTATACCGCAAAAATGTTCCTATGGGATGCCATGGGATGATTTTATATTTACCTCGGGATCGAAATTTACGCAGGTGAAACCTCGCGGCGCAGCTAGTAATATCATCTTATGTTATCTTAAAGTTATCGAGTAAGATACAAATAATATAGGTCTCTTATTTCTCTCAGTCGGTTCAAATCCAAGGCTGTACTTTATTTTATTTTTTTATTTTTCACATTTCAACTATGGACACGGAATCGTTTGTAGGTATCTATTATAGGATTTTTTTTTCATTCGACAAGGTTCACTGTTTGCTTACAGCAATGTTTTACATATTACCAACGATACTAAAATTAATAACTGCTTCATTTAACGGATATGATGTAACTTTCTTACCCGCATGTCTTAATTATCTTTTATTTTATTCTATATGAAGTATTTTATTATATGTATATTCAGTTAGAACATCATCCGAGGCAATGTATCATTGCTATATTGCAGCGTAATAGGGCCGGCACGAACGGAGAAGTTACACGATATCAATATTGGGCTGTGAATTTAATCACCCCTACTCACTAAAACATCACCTGCCTCTTTATACGACAAAAATTGTTACTACAAGTTACAAACAACACCTCGCAACATTTACTAGTGTAGAAAATTATCAAAGACAATTTCACGAGGCTTAAACCAATAAACATAACTAAAATATTGCTAAACAAACCCGCATACAATTTGTACAACATTGTATGACGATAAGAATAGTTGTAAAAGATAAATTTAATGTTCTTGTAAAACTAAATTCAATTTCATTTTACAGTTTGCTATTTTTAGAGTCGGTACATGATTTGAGTAACAAAATATTTATATTAAAGATATTACAGGGTATTTTCCGTCATTTAAACGGTAGCTCGAAGAAATAAACATTAAATAACAATAACATTACTTTAACCTAGAAACGTAGAAAGCTCGTAACAATTTTATACCAGTAGCAATGAACGCAAACAAATTTATGATTTGTGCAAAACTGTGCATCCACAGAGAACTCCTGTTCAGCATTGTAATTAGAAAGATCATTGATAACTACGAAATATATAACGAAAAAAGATGGCCCCAACTAGTGCCCTTGTGGGATTCCAGCTATAAATATTAAATTTACGAATGAGAATTAGTTAGGGATTGTGTTTCAATGTACAAAAACAATTTACAAGTAAAATGTAAATCGGCTTGACCCTAATCTCTACATAAGGATTACCGAGCCACGACTTACAGAACATAGAAATACTAGTTACCTTAATCTATTGTGGTCAAAATGTAATTTGCTATATTAAATAGCAATAAGTACGTTGCTGGAATCCGTAGGCTGGGAAAATACGAAGAATGATGTGAGTTACGACATGCATTACAAGTGAAATAGTTGCCAGAAATGGTAAGGCTTTACATACCTGCTATTTACAAATCAGTAACTTCAAAGAAAATACTTCTTAATAATAGGGCGTCAAGTAATTTCAATTTTAAGTCCTGATCATAAATTGTAATGAAACTCGAAGGATGAAAAAAATCGAATGAAATTTCATTCATAAAAATCTACACACTCGTCCGAAACAAAGAATGCCAAAAACAACAAACATACATAGTTACCTAAACACACATAAACCTACTTTGCTCAGACAGGTTAAAATTGGGCTTGGTTCATTACTCATTTCCACGGATACTCCTATATCTAAAATATCTTGATAAAATCATTGCAGGAGCCCAAGAGATTTGTGACTATTGTCTTGAGTTCCGCAATGACTTTGTACCTAGTGATTGGAATAAGATTTTATCTTATAACTAGCGCCGCGCGGTTTCACCCGCATAAGTTCGAACCCGTGGAACTATCGAGATAATATGTACCCTATATGTTGACCCGACCTGTTAGTAATATTCATGCTAAATTTGAAGGAAATTCATGCAGTACTTTTTGAGTTTAGCCAGGACATACCTACAGACAAACAGATAAACAGACAAAAATTCTTGCGTTGTAGTGTTGCTATTACATATTCTACCTACAGCTATGGCGGAGTGCATTATAGCTATGCGGATTTGGATTCACTCTATCATTCTTATATTCCTTGCCATAATGCTTGCAATGCATCCATAGCATAATATATTGATACTAAACATCTACAAGTGTCTGTTGCTCATTTGTATCGCGAAACAAGAGTAATTTTACGACGCCATGATATAATGGCGCGGGTTATGGGAGTGTAAGAGACATTTATGGGCCCCATTGTGCAAGGAATGAGGGGGTACAGCCTCATCTGCATAATCACTCGATAGAAAGCTGGAGCGCTGTGTGGGCTGACACCTTGAGGTTGTGGAGATCCTTCTAGTTGTTATAGGGGCCCATGATAATTTAAGCAGGAAAATAATCGCAAAAATATGGAATAGTTTAAAAAAATGTCTAAGAGCGTCTTGTGGGTTTTTTTACAAATTATAATAGACGTTATGCAAGATACACTACGTTTCTCTCGCCAAGTCTTTAAGGAACTTAAGGCAGGTAATTAGTAAATTAGGAAGAATATGATTCCATAAAAGAATCCAATAAAGTTTGAAGATTCTAACATCACTAAATATCTACATCGTCGTCTAACCCGTGGCTGGGCCGGTTTACTTTTGGGTCGTACATTGTAGCCTAATTAGTAATTACGCATCCAAACAGACTAGTCTCTGTCGTCTTAATTGAATAGTCATGTTTTATCATATCGCTTTTGGAGTTGAACTATATTACTGAGTGCACTTTGTACTCCGATATCTAAAATAAATATACCCAATCGATGAACTGAATGAAGAAAGACAACGCATCTGACGAAAAGTAATGCGCATGTCTATAATAGTCGATTGGACATCAGGTGATTCAACAGCGCATTTACCATTGATGGAATGTATTGACACTTCTTGATGGAAATTGAACTGAACTTCATGATGAATGGGTAAAAAATTATATACTTTTATATTATTTCCACTATTGATTAAAATGTAATTTGAATTAATAAAAAGTGGAAATAATATAAAAAGTATATTATCTTTTAATAAAAGTAGCCGTAAAAGTAGTCATTTACCTCTTAAGCCATAAATGCACTATCCGGTCCGGCTTCTGATTTCTCTCCTCTCGCGTCTGAACTCCGGTTGCAGGCCATCAGACTAGAGCAGGGGTTCCCAAGCTTTTTCAGCTCGCGGCGCAGTTTCAAGTTTAGTAGTCATGCTGCCCTACCACAAATCTCGTACGTCATTATGGTCGAAAAGTTTTACGAGGCTATTTACATTACTGACGTGTCACGTGAGCGCCCAAAAAGATACTCGCGAATAAGTGGATCGACTCACGGCGCCCCTCTTTAATTTCTACGACGCACCAGGGGGAACTTTAGGAACCCCTGGAATAGAGGAACGGGGAACTAGACAGCGCTCACACTTGAGCTGGTACGGCTAGTCTAAGGCCATAACCGTCGTAGCCGAATTTCGGCGAGCAGGGAGTTATTGAGTGATGATGATTGCGAACCAGACTGAAATACTTTCACGTATTCAGCGAGTCCGTGACCCCTATAGCATGAGTAATTCCGCCCAAAAACAACTTGTTTCAACAGCGCGCACATGCTAACAACCAAACAAACAAACGGTCAAATACGAGCCGGCTAAATGCGCCAGGTTCTGTATAAAGCGGCATTGTAATAGTGTAAGGAGGCGAACACGCAGTCGGAACATTCGGTTTTTAATGACTATCAATACCCAGCAATATCCGTGCGATTTGTGAGTTTCCAATGGCCAAAAAGGGCAGGAGTGTAATATAATAAATATTGTTATGTAGCTAAATAAAAATCGCGGTAAGTGCGAGCCAGCTTGGTGCGCTCAAGAACGATATAAAGCAACTCATTGTATAAGGGAATAAACAAGCAGTCAGAGCCTTTAGCCTTCTAACGACTATCTACACATAGACATCGGTACGGTCTGGGGTTTCCAGTGGCCCATAAAGGAGAGGAGGGAAAAAACAATTGCTATGTACATGTGCGCATGACATTTATTATAATACTGTCAGCTAAATAAACAAATTGCGGTGAAGTGCGAACCGGCTGTATAGGGTGACCATTATTTTGGCTCAAAATGGAATGGATTCTTTTTCTCAGTAGGCGTAAAGTGAACAAAGTAATAACTCACTTTATTTAATTGTCATTATCATGCACAGCGAATACGGCTCGATACATAAGTCTTATGACTTGACTAAGGAATGCAAAGCGTGCTTTTGACCGTGACTCCTCCATTAGATCTGTCTGTGATGTCAGGTCTCAGAAAGAGGACAGTGTTTTAACGAAATGGCACTTAACGATTTGTAGAGAGTCAAGAATTGCACGTTGGGGAACAGAATCAGTGAGCAAACCCCCGTGAATCTCCCGCGACGTATACCTACTGGTGGTTAGGTTAGGTTTAGCATGGGTGGTTGGTGGGTAAGTGTCATCCATTAGTGGTAAAGTGGAAACACCGCCAGGGTTTAGTGGGTATAGGGAGTAGTTTATCTACTCTCGAATGCTACTTTAATTTCCATTCCCAAAAGTAAATCACATTAGTACAATTATTGTGCTGATGTTAATAATAGGTGTCGGCACATCAAACTGAAGTTACCCTAAGAATATTGCAGAAATACCGGGATCGACCACAAAATAAACGGGACTGTCTCAAAGAAAACGAAAAGTTTGGTCACTTTACGTAATATTAGCAGGCGACCCTAATACGCGTAGTGCGCTACTTTTCAGACTCGATTAACTTTTTCCTAAGTACGGCACCGCCTTGCAATGTATCCATTTGTACGTTGTAAATGCCATTACGAACGTACAACGTCACAAATCACACATTGGAGAAGGAGTTTGTCTTTGTAAGACTAGGTTGACCAAACTAGTCAGCTGGGTACAGGACAGTTCTCTAATGCCATTGCTGATGCATTGGATCTGGGACGTGGCAGTGCTCGCTTATAGGCACGAGTAAGAGCTAGAACAAGAGGTCCTATTTACGAAGGTTTGTGAAACTCTTGAAGGCTCACAAGAGGTGATTCGAATGATGGTTCATAATAACGAATCTCTTACTGTGTAAATGTTTATGGACATTGTTCAACACTTGCCAGGCATATACCTCTTTTCTCTCAGCGTCATATTTATTTAATATTAATGTTTGTATGTATGTCTTTTATATAATGGTAAACTATGCTTTCGACCATATGATGATCTTTAGCAAAGTTATTGTGCATGAGTCCACGAAGGTATCTGAGTTAAATATTTAAAATGTCAACCCCCAAAAGGCTGAATAGAGGGACGAAGTGTGACTCAGATGTAACAGCGGAGCATAGCTAATATTCAATACGTGATTCAATAACACAAATATTTCAATATATCATGGACACAAAATCAATAGCGAATCTATAATGTTATCGAAGTACTAAAATAGAAATATCTTAGTTGTTAGGTCATCGCGCGCCTAGAGGTCGTCCAGGATGTACAATATGTGTGTTTGTTTGCTAATATCATCTCATAAAAAATAATGAGAAATATTATTGGTATGTTATTGGTTATTTTTGCGATCTTTACTTGGCATAGGAGGAAAATGAGCAATCAGATGAACTGGGTAGTGTTAACTGTTATTGTGCATTGTATTCGAATCAGACCGGCGCGACCGAAGGTACCTCTCGCTTATTTTATGGCACCGCGATTTGAGGGCCATGCTGCAATGGCATCAGCATAATTATTACGCAGGTGTATTTTCCCCTACAATGGGCCATCGGAAGCACGGCACAATACGCGACGGCATCGCTGCCAGTATGCAGTCGTGCTGTCCGATTTAAGTGTCATTTTTATAATTTTAGAATATGGGGATAAGAAGCAGTCGGAGCTGAACAGACACCGAGAACATCCAACATAGAGGTTATATAGATGCGTTTCCTTCTTCTTCCCACTCCATGAATACTTACACACTGAACTGTCAATGTGCTATGAAAAAGTTTTCATATGACACGGAACCCTAAGCCAGGTCCTCCGTGATTGGCCGGAGTGACACCCGCCAGCCGTCACGCTGCGAGCCACGCGGCGTGACGCGTGCTTTGTGTCACGTCGAGGTCAATTTCGACAATAACACTTTTTACAGCCAAGTAATTGGAGTGGTTTTTTGATGTAATTCAATAGGTTGTTTGGTAGATAGGGATTCCTGTTGCAGCCTTTAAGAAAAAAATGGCCAAGCGCGAGTCGGTCTCGCGCAGAGTTCCGTGCCAACCGAAGATAAATAGCAAATAAAAGTTTGTACTTATTCTTCTCTGTGAAACTCTACTAGGGAGGAGCATGAAATTTTACACACTTATAGTTTACGTGTAAGAGAAGTACAGAAAGCTAATATAATTTATAATAATAACGTTTATAAAGTACTATAATTTAATAAATAAAACTTGACACACTCTACCGTGCCTTTGACACATCGATACAAATGACACACGTACTTAGTTATTTATAAAGTTTCTACGTATCTAGACAGAGAATCTGTCTATTTACCTTAGTAACGATGACATAACATGTCATTTGATATTTAGTTTTTATTTATTACAAAAAAGTTTCACTTAGATCGAATATCGATCTACGCGGGATCGCTAGTTATTATTATTATTTACTCTTCAAAACGTGTAGCAGCACGCCGCGAGATATCTTTAAGCAATAATATTTACCTTGCCATCCAATGTTTAGCATACTGGAAACTGTTATACAAATGGCTATATACCTTTGATTGATAGTTATGTATATAATATATAGATAGATAAGATTGATAGTTATATGTATATATAATATATAGATAGATAAGTAGGACAGAGTTATATCAACGCACAGACGAAACTACTATACGTATCTTAAAATTTCGTACAGGGGTTTCTTTTATAAAGTAAGTAAGCACAAAGAAAGAATTTTTAGAAATTCAACCCTTAGGGAGTGAAAAATAAGAAGGCAAGTGGCTAAGACCGGGTCTCACACACCCACTAGAACAGCGCTGTATACAGCTATGCTGTCGTGGTGACACTCCGGGGGAATGAAGGATTTGATAGTCATTCATCAGCATCGTTGATCACCAAAATGCTGGCCCATGAAAGTGGGAGCAGGAGCAAGGGGAGCACCATTTCTGCATAACCTCTGTGCGGATGTTTCTGGGCGTCGGTAGTTCCGTTAAAATGTCTGACCAAACCCGCATCGCCCGCGACTCGCTCCGTACACCGAGGTGGACAGCGTGGGTGGTTGGTGGGTAAGTGCGCGTTTGCCCCCTCGTATTATTAAAAAAAAAGCTATAAAAAGACTCAGCCTTGGCCGGCTCAATGTCAGCAGAAGCCAGATGGCGCGTGTAAACAGCCTGAGCCGACGTGTTTACGTGTTAAACAAACCTCGAGATCAACGATCCGGAGTTATAATAAACACGCACGTGGAGGGGGGTGAATTCATTGATCTGCCGGCGAAGTTTTGGTCCGACTTCTTTGAATGACTGATAGTGACCGCGACGAAAAGGAAGGTTATGTTTGACTATCTACAAGGGTTACTACGTATGTATGTTTGTTCATAAGAGAATAGCGAGTGAAGTTGTTTACTTGCTCTTCGAATATTCCAACCGTTTATTACGATTTTCTCACAGTATCGAAACTGTGAGTGTTTTAACTTTAACCACCTCGATATTGTTATAAACCGCGTAATTGTGACGTAGGCGTGCCCTAGTCGCGAAGGCTCTAGTCTGCTAGAATACAGCAGTGCACTACCTTTAAAACAGGCATTCATAAAAACTCCCGATAGAAGCTGAACACTCAAAGACTGTCCTGGAATGCTAGTACGTATAGCATATTCGCTGGCGCAATTATTTTTTCCTAGCTATAGGTATAGTCTAATATAGCCTAGCTATATAGCCTAATATAGCCTAGCTATATAGCTAGCTATATATATACTTCCATGCTAATATTGTGTGAAAGTGCATTTGTTTTTCCTTCTTTCACATCAAATCGGATCAACGGATCGATGTAGTATGTAGTAGGGAGATAGTTGAAGGGTGTATAGGCTCGAAAAATGTACAAATACATTTTTTTTCTACCACGCGAGCGAAGACACGGGTAACAGCAAGTTCGTTACGTGTGGTGCGGGCGAGGGTCCCGCCAAAGAATTCGGCCACAGAATGTACAGTTACAGAGCACAATGCGTGTTAGTGTTAGCGTAGTTTACACGCAGGTAAACACACACCGGCCTATTTGCGGCGATCGTTGGAATGGTTTTCGAACGTGTGTTGAAATTAGCATGGCGGCTGAATTGGGGCCGGCACGACCGGGGAAATACTGCTCGGTGTTTTTATGGTGTAGGGGGCAAACGGGAAGTCGGAGTCATTGTGATGACTACCGACGCGACGCCCATAGACATCCGCATAGATGTTATACAGATGCGATGCCCTCCTTCCTCCTTCACCCTTCGTGGGCTGCCGGCTACTTACACACCGCAGGAAACGCGACAACACAGCTGTCATTTTACGCCAGTCTCGTGTAAGCGAGAGGTACCTCCCGGTCGTGCCGGCCCAATTCGGCTGCAGGCAAGCATGCAGTGTGGCACTACCTCTTACAAGATTTTACCTCTGTCTGTAAACCGATTTTATTTTAACGAACAGGCAAATTAGTAAGAGGTAATGCCTTCTGAATTGCAATATTGGTCCAGTTCAAGAGCTACCTCTCGTTTGATACTGATACCGCCTTATTAGTGGTTATGCGTTTTGTGAGTTTTGGCCTAGCCCTAATAATCCCCCTCCCCCTCAATAATCCTATATCCTATACCATCATTCCGATAGAATTTAACTACATGGGATTAGAATTCAGGGTTTCTTAAACTTTTTGCAATCACGGACCGCTTTCCAAAATATTTTAGGAAAAAAGAAACAAACTTTATTATGTAACATGTATTATATTAAAGATCACTGGACACAATAATGTTAAGGTTGCTACCTACTAAGCTACCGCGGACCCCTGTCACATACCTACACCGCGGACCTCACTTTAAGAAACCCTGAGTTAGTCTAATAATAACAAATACTACCATAATCAGTTCAACCCAATTCGGCTGGAATGCACTAACGCTGCCTGCTACACCTCGTCGGGTAATGATTAATAAAGGCCAGCGCAAACGGGGGATTTTTGTCCGCTAAAATAGATCGCTTAGACCCCGTCCAGATACGCTCAGTATTACGCGCGTATTAGGTCTGACTTCAAACGATTTAACGAGGTGGTCGGGGTTCAAGGCCCTTACGAGTCGTGTTTCTTTTTTTATGTCTTTTTTTTTTACATTATTATGTTGCACATTAAATATAATAAAAAAGTACTGAACTATATTTATTACTATTAACTAACTACGTGTGAAATTTTAAGGGACTTGAACCCCGACCACCTCGTTAAATTGTTTGTAATCAGGCCTAATACGCGCGCGATTCGCTCAATCTGGACGGGGTCTTACAACTGGACTTCTTGTACGCGGTATTTTGAATCCCTCATTTGCGTTACTCGATACCGTTGTAAACGATCTATTTTAGCGGACAAAAAAGTCCGCGGACAAAAACCTCTCGTCTGCACAGGCCTTTATATAAACAAAAAAAACTTGAACCAGATTATCAAGCGTTAACCTCCAATTATATAATTAAATAAACTAATTTAATTAGGTGTTGCGAAAACGCTCAACCAAGTTTAATATCAATTATGGAGATAATTAGTTTGGACAAAAAAAAATGTTTCGTAATCACTATGGATGTTGGAGCTGTACTGTCCATGGACAACTTACACAACAAATTACTTCTATGGGAGCCACATCAGAGGCATCAGGTGTTCCTTCAGGTTAAATCCCATGGGGCCCTCTGCTAGGACACCACGCGTCTCCTAAGAACCTGATAGCCATGATTCGCGAAAGGTTTATATGAGTGCAAGCAAACCCGTTCTTCTTATATAGCTATCTATTAGTGAAAGAATCATTTAAAGGCTCTCGTAGTTGTGGAGACTTCGATACACACAAAAACCGTTCCTCTTTATATTTTAGTGTAGATTATGGATTAACGGGCCATCTAGCAGTTGGCTTTTCATGACTACTGACGCCCTTGGCATATACATAATTCCTTCTGGCCAATTGAGCCACCGGAAACACAGAAGCAAAAACTTCTCCGTGCTCGCCAGCACTGTGCAATGTAGACTCGGCGTGATGATAGTGAACCTGGCACTTAGCCTCTAGTTACCGGGGTGACAACTCGCTAATCGCCACATACCGACAGTTAGCTATTAGCAAACGCTGACCGCTAAAACGGTAAAAATCTTATGTAGTACTTTTGTGTAATTATTTTTGCGTAATGAGTATTGTATGTATGTATGTATAAATAGCCGGTGCCTGCGACTTCGTTCGCGTAGCGTATTAATATTATGATCAAAGTGATTTGTTATTGTTTGCTTGCAGTGTGCCGAAATTCCGATTTCCCGTAGGAATGAGCAATTTTACCGCAGTAAAAATTGTTTTTGATGTTGACCAGGCTTAATATCTATACACCACAAAAAGTTTCATTCGAATCCGTCCAGGGATTTCGGACAGACAGACAACAGACAAACAAAAAAGTTTTAAATCATTGAAAAGTGTTCTAATACTATTTTAACATCGCGTGTATAGTCGTAGTACCTAGTAGTCGCAATATAGCGGTGCTAAATGGTAGAATGACTCCGACTGCTCGTTTGCCTTCTTATACTATAATAAATGCCCACATTAGCGGAGCTATTTAAATTAAAATCATTATTTATAGTAAATAGGTGAAACGAGCAATAAAATAGGCTCTTATCTTAGTAAGTAACTAAGTAAGACACCGATAAACATCCAATCAATATGCTAATGCCTTTCTCCATCCCATTTCCACCGAAAGGCATATGCTATATCACCAACCGCGTGGTGTTTATAACGAGAGGTACCTCCCCGGTCGTGCCGACCGAATTCAACTGCCATGTAACAATGTCAGTATTTCCACGCGAGTACCAGGAGATGATGAACTAGAGAAGTCCGCACGTTCCTTCACACTGCACGACGTATGAAAGTGAACCGTGTTGTCCTTCGTGAGCCGCTACCGGTATGTGGGTCGGACGGCCGCAGTTATTTATATCAATTAAACGGCCGATCGAATTGTTGTGTCGTACGTGTTAGATTTTAGTGAGGGGTGATGTAGTGTTGCAGCCGTGTAGGGCCGGCATGACTGTCAAACAAAAGCTCCGACTGCTCGTTATTTTTTTTTTATGGTATAGGGGGGCAAACGAGCATTCGAAGCCTTTTTTCATGACTACCTACGTCCATAGACATCCGTATAGAAACTACACAGATGCGCTGCCCTCCTTTCTCCTCCTGCCTCCATGGGCCACCGGCTACTTACACACCGCACGAAACGCGACACAGCTGTCACTTCACGCCGGTCTCGTGTAAGCGAGAGGTACCTCGCCGTGCCGGCCCACTTCGACTGCATGCAAGCATGCAATGCGGCAGTATCTTTGCCCTTTATACTATACCTGCATTAGCGTGTGTGCAGGCGTGTGCGTGCGTGCGTGTGTGTGTGTGTGTATGTATGTGTGTGTGTGTGTGTGTGTGTGTGTGGTGCGTGTGTGTTTGAGTGTATGTGTGCACATGACGCCCCACAACGTCGTTATGTAAGGGTTTATCTGTAAGACGTTTGTGAAACTGGCGAACCGGAGCGTGACCACATGGAAGTATTAATGGCGTGCCCAATGTTACCTAGCTGTGTAACGCGGTTGTACCCGTGCTAAATTGATATTTAGTAGAGAGAGCTGAATAAGGCCAGCACGACCGGTAAAGTACATCTCGATCACACGATACCGTCGTGAAACAACAGCTATAATGTCGCGATTCTTGCGTTGAGTTTCCAGCGGCCCATTGGAGGAAAGAGGAGGAAGGAGGGCCACGGATCTGTATAATAGAGGTGTATACTGGAAGTCTATGGGCGTCGGCTGTCATAAAAATGGCTCCTACTGCTCGTTTGTTTTTGCCTCCATACAACATGCATTCGTTCTAGCCGCTTGCCACCAGGTGCCGGTAAGTTCGTCAGTTTCCCGCAACACTGATGTAACACGTCCGCTAACTGTGCCACGCCACGTACGTGTCGTCTGCGTCGGAATGTCACTTTTGTGACAGACGTGACGCTATTCAGTGTCGACGCTCACATCATCAGCATCTCAGTGAGGCCACGTGACCATAAATATCCGCATTAGCAGAAGTAGGATGCTACATGCTTATTGCTTAAGTTTCATATAGATATGTATAAGGACGGCGACACACACAAGACTTAAACGCTTTTTAGACGCTGAATGCAGCGATTAGTCGCGGGGAGCACACACTTAGCAAAAATATATCTGGAAAGTTGTGTTCAAAGACCATGTACTGGTCCCTTTAAATTACATTACATTACATCCACTTGGTGCCCATGACTTGGATGTTTCTGGCTGCAAACCGGCATTACATACAAAGGCAACTCCAATATGAAAATTTTCTGTTTATTTTTGTAACGAAGCCCCTTAACTTGAGAGCGGTTGATAGCTATTGAGGTATGTGCCGCCCTGCTTGAAAGAATCCTCCTAGGATAAGATGTGAAGATAATGTTGTAGGTAAAAATTATAATTACCTTAATTCACAAACCCTTCTATGGCTCATACCTGAAAACAAACAAAAATCTTGTTAAAAAATTATTGCAAATGTATCATTAGTGAGAAGCAAATAGTAAGATATGCGGGTTATACTTTGTCCTACTTGGAAAAAATAGGTATTCTTAGCTATTGAATTAAAAAAGCCGCTTGGAGGATTGTTTGATTCCGACTTCATCAGAAAGAGTCCATCCAGCGTATGTATGTATTTTTTATAACAGCCTTTTGATAACTAGCGATGTCCATAGACATCCATACGGAGGCTACATGGATGCGGTACCCTCTATTCTCCTCCTCCCGCAATGGGCCACTGGAAACTCACACACATAAATTTAAATATATTTTAAGCAGTCAGGTTTTGTGTATCTTTCAATGTTACGTCGTTGATTTAAAAATTTCACAGTTTAAAATTTCACGAGCACGAAGTCGCGAGCAAATACTAGTCTTTTCTACGTTTCGGCAAACAAACAGAGCGTCTCAATATATGTTAATGCTTACAACTTACGTACGACATAATTATGTTGTAAGACACCCCACCATCAAACCACATAGCACCTATAAAAGTATTCGAAAAATGCACAGCGAACGACTAAAATCGATACATCGGTCAAACGTATCGATTGTAATCGTTTCTAGATCGCATCTAGGTCACGGTGTGTATCAGCGATTTTAAATAACTATATACCCCACACTGCGAAGATCGCAGATGTATGAATAACGATGTTGAGATAAATATCGTTAAAGATGTTATTTAAAGCCGTTTAATGATACCAGCTATCAAGTTGTATTAGAGATTAGTGATGGAACCATGAATGTATTTGAAAAATGCAAAACGAATGACTAAAATGGATACATCACTCAATCGTATCGATTGTAACTGATGACCAATTACAATCGATACGCAAATATTTATTGTACTACAATTTATTCTAAATATACTGGCTTGCCGTATTGTCGTCGAATTTGACCCGTATAAATATTTCTCGCTGCAGTGCCAATGACACCGTTGCAAAGTAGCTTGCTTTCGCGTTTTTACCGTGTATTAAAATGACGTGCCTTTAACTTGTTAGCGAGATTTTAATAAAAATGTTAATATTTGGCCCGGAGATCACATTTGCATGTCAGACATGTCAGACATGCCCGGGCTCCGGACGTATCAATCTCCATCTATACTGAATGGCATATCGATGTTAACAAATGACTCCGTCACCGCCACTGAT
This sequence comes from Calycopis cecrops, assembly GCA_001625245.1. NCBI lineage: Eukaryota > Metazoa > Arthropoda > Insecta > Lepidoptera > Lycaenidae > Calycopis > Calycopis cecrops. Next base: position 125,995 of record LUGF01055714.1, on the reverse strand, counting down.
CTGTATAATATCTGGATAGCCGATATATTTGGATATATTGTGATCACTGCTGTCCATCCTGTCGTCGACACAGGAGCACCGGTGGGTAGGTACGAGTAGTGGGCCAGGCCTAAATAAAAAAAATTGTATGGGACTAGTCTGAAGATATCGTTACCGTGCTAAATTGCTACAACGTTAAGCATCATAAAACTTCAGCCCAAATCCTACTTAATATTATAAATGCGAAAGTTTGTATGTTTGTTTGTTACTACTTCACGCAAAAACCTCTGAACCGATTTTCATGAAATTTGGCACACACATAGAGGATAACTTGGATTAACACATAGGATTTACGTTTTTACCCCGAAAAAATGTTCTTGTGGGAGTTAAATAACTAATCAAGGCCGATTCACCTTTATTTAGTTATTTAAATCAGAGTTAAATGTTTAACACTGATTCGTGCAAGTGGCCCTTAAAATATTAGCAATGGTGCACGTGGATGTACTATAAGCAATATATTATTTCTTGATTCAATTGCCGATGAATATTCAATTCGCTCGTCACTCAGCTATCCATGACAGCGATCAGTGGCCGCTGATTGATACGCAGCCGCGGCCTGCGAATTTCACACATAACGCCCCCCGTCGGACAAATTGGAAATGATGCATCAAAGTCATGCGATGGTCGGAGCCGTCGGAGTCAAGTTCGTTTTGGGGCCAACGAACAGGGGCAGACGCGGGGAATTGGGTTCATTTTTCTTATGATGTATCCTTCTTCTCGGCGGCTGGATATTCTTGTGTGAGAGTAATTTTGTCAAAAGGGACGGAAATGTGTTACAGGCCGGGAAAGCGCGAGCTATTTGACGTCGCGCACTTTGTCGCATTTTGTTCCACTGTCATAGGTTGACAGAAGGTTGGTACCACGTACTGTCGGTTAACAGTGTAGTTTTCTTGTAAATTTAGAATTGAAATAGAACAGAATAGAAAAATTCTAGATATTTCACCAATTCATGAGTGCCGCTGAGTTTGTTTCGCCGCCTCTTCTCCGTAGAGCGCTAGGGTTTAACCAAAGATAGATAATTCTATTTTGGATAAATAAATACATTTTCATTTCATTTCCCCGTTAAAATCCGTCAAGCCGTTTATACAGTAGCAGGGAACGTAGAAAACTACACACACACACACACACACACACATAACCCCCCTAGCGCAGTCGTGTAACAAGGTAGGTGCCGGTACCGTCAACACGCTGACCTTGCCGCAAGTGGGACGCGAAGGTCCGCTCGGGAAGATGGCTCTAATTACCACGGGAAAAACTCGCGCGCCGCCCGCCGCCTGCGCAACACTCTAGGGCTGCCACACGGTCGGTTTCCCGGCACGTGTCCTGGTTTTTTAAGTACGGGGCGAAGAAGCAATCGGAGGATTTTTGTATCGACGCCCATGGATATCTGCATGATATTACGCAAATGCGTTGTCCTCGTATTGTGCTCTCCTTCAATGGGTCACCGGCTACTCACAAACACACAAACCGGAGAGAATAGATTTCATTTTACTACGGTGTCATGTGAGCGAGAGGTGAGCAGGCCCAATTCAGCCGCAATGCAGCATGGCACTACCTATTAATGAGTATAAACCGGGAGGATGGATATAGGTTGTCAGCTTCGTGGAATCCGGTCATCGGGAAATGTAGGCGTCGGGATGTACCTTCGTTTAAGACATCGGATGTTGTGTGTTGTGTGTCGGGACCTTAATGGTTTTAACAATAAAAATAATGACGATCAAACGCGGGTAGTTCGAAAAACTCGTGCGGCTTCGACACAAGGACACCACGGAGCATCAGTCTACTCGTGACCACGGCCGTTGCATTACGGCCGAAACGTCGAGAGTCGAGGTAAATACTTCGATTTTATAACGCGATTAAGTCCCGTTTACAGTATACAAACATACTCCTACTTTGGTACTTTACTGGAATGTCTCGCTCACATAGTAACGTTGTAAAGTGACAGCCATGCTGTCACACTTTGTACAAGAAATGGTTTGTGATTTGAAGATAACTAATTGCGAAGATGAGGTAAAGAAGGACAATGCTTGTGTAAAACCTCCTTTTGCGGATACGGACGTCGATAATCATCATAAAGCTTCGTCGATTTGCCCCCTTATACTACAAAAAATAAAACTTAGTGGCAGCCCTACTTTCCCCCCTCTCGTCGCGAGTGGGGAAGGGGGCACGTAGCGGCCGGCCGCGTTACCAGCACGCATGATGGACTTTAAATTGATATTATTGATGTCAACGCTTGCACAAAGGTCTGTACGAATCAATTTTACATTCCAGTCGATGTGCATGTACATTCCCTTTCTACCTAGTATTAGTCCTGGCAGATTTTCCTCTACGGCGGTAATTTCTTCAAAGAATAGCCAACTACGATGGATTTTGTAGAACCTTTGTATGTACAAATACATTCTCTATTCGAAACGACTGTTCAACATGATTGGAGAGAGACGAGGCTTAGGACGGACTATGCCAATTTACATTAGCAACCCCTTTACCTCGAAGACCATGTCATCATATGTCAATATGACACTGTCATTCTTTTGTAAGCATTGTATGCCACATTCAGCTAAATTGCTGCCTCTATGTTTATTGCACGATAAATAGTGCCTGGCCTGACATTTGCAATTCCAAATTCAAAAATGGCCAATGAAATTCTACTAGACATAAATTGCAGTTAAAAAACGGACTGGCCGGTTCAATACAAATAGCGCACAATACGGCGCAATAAAAAATAAATTGAGGTGCGCACGCGCCGGACTGGGTCAAGCGGCGCGGCGAATTGTACGCGAGCGCGGGGCCGCGCTGTCAGCGGGCGACCGCTAGGAGTACAGCGGGAGAGGTACCTCTCGTAATGGGGGCGGGAGATGGTTACGATTCGGATCCTGAGTAGGTCAAATGTGATAAAAACAAGTCCAGTTTAATGAAGATATAAGTGCCGCTAGGTCCTAGCTCACTAGTACTGGACCGTCACCTAATCGGCTTGTGTAGGATAACATTCCAGGTTGTCAGAAAACTAAGATAACATAAGCGTAATAATAATGATAGTCCTGCCCAATTTCGACTACGACAGCCTCGCCTACGGATAGCCTTTGCGAATTATAAGTGTTATAGTACTCAAGTACGTGCGCACTGCAGACCGCTGGTACAAGTCAAGTCAACTCCTCATTACCAATGGGACAACGATTAGTCAGGACCGGAGACATAACATCCAAACAGTCCAAATTCTGGATGTTGGCACTACGCCAATATATATCCATAATTCAGACTGTATTAGAAGTGGCGATAGGCTGATCAGGGATCATGTCAAATCATGTCAAAATTGTTCTAGAGATGTCAAATCCGAGAAAACAATTTTAGTACACCATCAACAAGATAGGACAACTTTCTCCGCGTTATAGCATTGAGTTAAAATATTAATCTATCCAGATATTAAATACTTCCTTGATATCACAAGACCTGCGTTTCCGCTATCAATAAAGCCACACTTATTAACAGGCTCTAAATAGAATTCTATTTCTATGAATCTATGTTGGTACGGTTGTGACAGTTACACAAATGCCATACTTGTATGAAGTGGGCACGTCGCATATTTCATGCATTAACTAGAGTCGGCCAGACTAAGTGATTCTAGACCCGACGGTAACTAATGTTGTTTAGCTAAATCATTTTGTGTTTAGCTTTCGTATTACGGGAAGGCCTTTCTGTACTTAAGATTCTATATCTGACTGACCTGATTTTTAATAGCATAGGAAGAACTAGCAACAATACTCAAGCAAATTCCCTTGCAGTCTAGGACCTGACTGACTTAGAGGTTTCTTATAACATAGAAAAAGCGAGCAGCCGGAGTCACCAAATGACGGAGGTTCTTTACAGTTTTGTATTATTTTGCAAAGGTTTTGCGTGCAGTTAGGAATTTTTCACCCCAGATAAGAAACATATTTGTCCCTTATAAAAAGAAAAATAGCATTATCTATCTACTGCTACAGACAGTAATACTTTTCTTAACGTGTACCCAAAAAAAACATTCCTGAAAATTATTTTTTTAAGACATTTCTTCAGATGTTTTTTAAAAGAACATCGTATGCATCCCAAAGAACTTCCTATTCCAAAGGAGGCAAGAAAAACTTCTACACACAAGCCTCTTTTGAAAAAACTATCCTTCTTAGTAATAGCTATAAAAGTAAAGAATATAAAGTGCATCCGCAGAAACGTTTCGGTCTGTCCGTCAAGTCGTCGATCGTCTAATTAATACCGAACAGATGTTCATTGCACTTTTTATTGTTTACCATAAAGGCAATCGTACCTCGTGCTCGGTAATTCTACATTACTGCATTCTATTTAAACAACTCACAACTTACATTGTAATATTATTTATACTATTAACGTATATTAAAGTAAAAGCTTTCTTTTTTCACGACAATGTCAAGCGTTGATGTCATGGCGACAGGAATAAGCGAGGCGGTACCAATCCGGGCGAGTCGTCGCAAAACCTTGTAGCTAAGATAGTCAAGATCTTCTGCCTTCCAAAATATTCCTAAGCAAATTAGGAATAGAGGTTTTTGTTAATCAATATTAGGCATTATGGTAGGCAAACCCGTTCCTAACTAAAATGTTAAGATGATAGATGCAGTGACCTGTCCGGTGTAGAACCGACTTCGGTGCTCTCGGCTTCCATTGAAGACTGACAACACTGCAGTGGATATAGGTTACGGCATCATTTGATTTAAGTGTAATACCAAAATGGCTTTTGGTGTCTATTAATTTGAAATGCACCTTCCATTTTTTTCTCGTTTACTTTGCAAGTGACCCTTTGCAAGGAAAGCAGGACAACAAACCTGCATCCTTGTTAAACGTGCGTATGTAAAATAAACGTCTGTAGTCATATGGCTCCCACTGGTCGTATATTTTCCAACACTATAAACACCCCCGTGGCCTTGCCGAATGAAATAACTCCGGGAGTATTTGTTGTTGCGAATAGACGACGTTACTCGTCCATGACCTTGGTAGAACTGGCGTAGTTGATTATGTTAATGAGGGAGATGTGTGAGGTGAGTAATACACATATTTTTTTAATGTATTCCATTTTTAAAAGTTTTTTTTATACCTATACATTGCCAGGAGTAACGGCATCAACGTTTCGGACTGGAGCTTATGCTGTGACTTGCCACTTCTTCCTTCCTGCAAACCCAATTCGATGCCAAATGGGAATCTCTTCTATCCCTCTCTCTTCAACAACTGTCATTTCAAATCACGTTACAGTGGAGATCGAAAGAGAAATCGTCATTTTAAAGCCCTGTGGAGTTTAAATGTCGCTTTTTAATTGTCGTTAATGAGTGATGGCCCCGATAGCGGGACAGCGTCAGCACGACTGCTCCCAACTGGCCAACAGTAGCACTCAATCACTTGGTGCACGATATGATTGCGTTTATAACGGTAGAGAATCGAGAAAGTAATGGATTAATTAGTTCTCCGCCCAATGATTGAACAGCGAGTCGATTTTTGAATCATTGATTATGGGATAGCTTTAGATAAGAATTATGGTGTCTTCTAAATAGGACACCATCAATTTTTCTAGTCTTAGATGTGTACAAAAATAAAGAGGCTTTTTGATTGCAATGTATCTAGATTGTTGATTACGGTGGTAGACGGAAATTTTTGACGTTCAAAAAGCAATTTTTTAAATTCTATCTTGAATAAAAATATGTTGATTTTGATTTTGATTTCTATGCAAAAATATTAAATTTAACTGACTATTTGTGATTAAAAATTTTATTTAAGGCTACATAATTTATTAATTTTGGTGTCAAATGTAGATAAGTGACTCTTAACAATGAAATGAAACCAAAACTAAAGCTCTCGTAGGTTACGAAGGTAGTCCCTCTTACCTGGCCACACTGGCTGGCTCGACACAAGAATTCCTAGTGAGTCAACCAGGGAACCTTTCTTAGTGGTTACAAAAAATGTTTTTCTATAGATGATGAAATTAAAATTATACGAAGATTGTAATCAGTGTACCAATATGTAGAAATTAATATTTTTTTTATTTTTTTTTCTTTTTTATGGTTGCTGTAAAACTTCTGAAACGTCGGACTTATAAATTATTAAATAAACCTCGATAAAATCTTGCTTATTTTACATAACTTGTTTTATTGTAATGAGCTTATATTCGCGAACTTAAGACATCTCTCAAGTTACTTTAATAACCTGTTGAATAAGCGCGAAGTTTTACAGGCGAACCACTTAATTTACTTCTCCGCAGTAAAAATCATGGCTGTACACTCAAAACCTTTGCATCACAAATAAAAAAATTAAAAAAAAGCATCTGTTTCCGTCGCGCCAATTATAACAGATACAGAAACAAAAATGGTGCGATGTAAAGTTTCGACGAACAATTATATACCAACATAAAGTCTGTAATTGAATATTTACTGATAAAACTCGAAGTTCTGCAGGCGATCCATATATTTAACATGAATTTCGTTATCTGCAGTGAAAATCGTGGCTACAGCGCAAAAACTTGGCATCACAAATTCGAAATTTAAAAAATCACATCTGTTTCCGTTGGCGCCAAAATTGTAACAGATACAGAAATTATGGCGCGATTCGGAGTTTCGACGAATAATTATAAACCCACATAGAAGTGTGTTAATAACTTTAACATTTCCGAACGGATCAATTTTAATGTCAAAATCATTTGAGATTATACAGTTTTATCCGTACCTTTAAAAGTTTGAGCGCGCAAATTATATTTAAATATGGATGTAGCAATTGAGCTGTGATGAGAAATTGAGTAATCATCATAATCATGATCAGACTTAAGTTTTGTAATGAGCATAGTAAGAGGTAGTGCCACACTGCATGTTTGCATGCAGTCGAATTGGGCCGGCACGACCGAGGAGGTACCTCTCGCTTACACGAGACCAGCATAAAGTGACAGTTTTGCTGTCGCGTTTCGTGCGGCGTGTAAGTAGCTTGTGGCCCATATAGCTGATGGAGAGACAAAGGAGAGCAGAGCATCTGTGCTATGCTAGTGGACTGCCGACTTGGCACTTGGCAGGGAGCCACTGGATGCCAGTGGCTCGAGATTATGACCTCTCTACAGGGTCACATTTATCCAGCAGTGGACGAAATCCGGTTGATAATGATGACAATAATTACAGGAGCATTAAACAGTTGGTAACGATTTCACTTCACGGCCATTATCGGAACAATTAAACACTTTCTACATTGCTCATTGTTTGTACAAACCCATCAGCGCATTTGATATCGTCATTATTTCCAAATGAAGTAACCGACACACATAAACATTCCTTAAAAACAGAGGGAAGCCCATCTTCACGGCGGTAGAACGCTAGACACTTCCACGATCGTGCCGGCCTAATTCTGCTGACTTTTTAGCCATATGTTTTCATTTTTAAGGGGGAAAATGAGCAGTCGGAGCCATTTACATAACTACAACTCCGATAGACATACACATAGAGGTTATACAGATGCGTTGCCCTCCTTCCTCCTCCAACTTCCATGGGCCATTTATAACAAGCGGTGTCTAGATAAAATAGAAATGCAAAACGTCTAATTGGAGTGATAAGAGTGAAACCGGGGGAAATGTGGGAAAGTGAGTCGTTAGAGCGGGCGGGCTGCGTGACGAGATTAGCGCAACTGTACCAGGGCATCATGGTCAGCTAGAACAGTCAAGGTAGCTCCAGGAGTACTTCAGTAGAGCGAGATTAGCTCACAACTGTACCAGGGCATCATGGTCAGCTAGAACAGCCAAGGTAGCTCCAGGAGTACTTCAGTAGATTAGCTCACAACTGTACCAGGGCATCATGGTCAGCTAGAACAGCCAAGGTAGCTCCAGGAGTACTTCAGTAGAGCGAGATTAGCTCACAACTGTACCAGGGCATCATGGTCAG
>LUGF01055714.1:106559-117595 GCA_001625245.1 Calycopis cecrops | reverse complement strand
CTAGAACAGTCAAGGTAGCTCAAGGAGTACGTGAGTAGAGCAAGATTAGCTCACAACTGTACCAGGGCATCATGGTCAGCTAGAACAGTCAAGGTAGCTCCAGGAGTACGTGAGTAGAGCGAGATTAGCTCACAACTGTACCAGGGCATCATGGTCAGCTAGAACAGTCCAGGTAGCTCAAGGAGTACTTGAGTCGAGCGAGATTAGCTCACAACTGTACCAGGGCATCATGGTCAGCTAGAACAGTCAAGGTAGCTCCAGGAGTACTTCAGTAGAGCGAGATTAGCTCACAACTGTACCAGGGCATCATGGTCAGCTAGAACAGTCAAGGTAGCTCAAGGAGTACTTGAGTAGAGCGAGATTAGCTCACAACTGTACCAGGGCATCATGGTCAGCTAGAACAGTCAAGGTAGGTCCAGGAGCACTTGAGTAGAGCGAGATTAGCTCACAACTGTACCAGGGCATCACGGTCATGAGATGGTAATCGGATGGCTCGTCCTACCGTGTGGTACTGTCATCTGCCGACCCTATTAGCGACCTGGCGTGAATGTGTTGTTATTGTTGTTCTATTAAATATGAGAAGTAAAATGTTGTGAAACATACTTAGGGCCGATTCACACCGGAAGGGCAGCGATCGGCAGCAGCCGCGAGCGAGGTTCGCCTCCGATATGAACAGGCCCTTAGATAAATATGACAATCTGACAAGTGACAAGCATGGCGCCTATTCAGTACCGTTTGTCGTCGAAACTGGAGCAGCGTTATTGAAGAGAAGTATTTTCACGTCAATTAATTGCGAGAGCAATATCAGAACTGTGCCTGTTAATAATTATTATTGGAATTCTCTTTTGGTCTAATTAACTAGACTAGGCTGCGACCTAGTCAACGACTGTCTCAGGCAGAGAGTACAAAGTATCACATCACTACTCTTACATATTCGTCAAGCTTTATTTATTCTAGGTAGGTAGGTAGGTAGTAAGTACTAAAAATCCCATTGATTTTTTTCATTGTTTCGACGCATAGAGGTTATACATATGCGTTGCCCCCCCTTCCTCCCTCCATGGGCCACCAGATACACATACAAACCGCACGAAATGCGACAGCTTAGCCGTCACTACACCTGTATCGTGTAAGCGTGAGGTACCTCCCCGGTCGTAAAGGCATTTCTTCAGCAATGCACGCGGCACTACCTCTTACTAAAACAAGAATAACTCAACAAAAATAAGTAACCAAGCTGCACTTTGGCTGTGATTTTGACATTTGAAACTGGTTCTGCTGAAGGTCGTGGAATGTGATGCAGGAAGCCTTCCATTGTTTATGTGTTTACGTGGTTACAGTAATTAACTGTTTCGTTTTATTGTTCACAAAGATAACAAAAGTTAAACAAACCCAGAATTACAACTCAATAAATACGAACTAATATGTCCAGAGGGTTTACGCGTATGGAGTGTGATGCTATACGCTTCTATGTCAAATAGTTAACAGACTATCTGATAGTAAAATATTTTTGAAATTCCAATAGTAATTCCTATAAAAATTGCGTTCAAACAAACAGTCTTCAGCTTAATAATCTCTATAAATATAAAAATTCTCGCGTGTTAGTTACCATACTCTGTCGAAACGGCTCAACCGATTCTCATGAAATTTTGTGTGCCTATCGAGTACGTCTAACAATCGACATCTATTTTGCATCTCGAAATTTCCATTGGTAAAAAACTTACGCAGTTGAACCCGCAGATATTATTCATATAGATAAATAGAAATTCTAAGTAAATTTTGATTGACTAATCATACTAACATGATTAATTTCAAAGTTGACAAGTATGTTTGTTATTCTTTCAATAACTACTGAAGAGATTGAGATGAATTTGAATTTTTGAGACAGAGAGAAAAAAACTGTAGACTATAAGTACTATAATCTACAGTTTCACAAAATGGCGTTATTGAGCCCACATAAAACAAACTTCATCTACAGTATCCCCTCAATATTCACACCAGTGACAGTAGCGACATCAGTATGCGAACAGCGCGTCGTCCTTGTGAACATAAAGCTTACTAAATCACTCGTTTTGTTGAGAAATACACGTATTTCGTGACCTTTGGAATGAAAACATAACCCTGTTGCAAAGCGCTGAATACAAAAGTATCCAGTCGCAAAAAATATGATCCAAAAACATAACCCCAAAGCGTTGATGGATAGAAAAGGCTGCAGTACCACAAAACGGCGTTATTGACCCCACATAAAGCCTTTTTGTATCAACCTCCAGCTACATCCCCTCAATATTCACACCAGAGACAGTACCGACAGCATCAGTATGCGGACAGCGCATCGTCCTTGCGAACATAACGCGTATTGAGTCACTCGTTTTGTTGAGAAACTCACGCATTTCACGTCGTTTTGAATGGTACGGTTGGCAAAAATATTAGTGCGAGTTTTTTTAGTATAAGGAGTCAAACGAGCAGTCGGAGCATTTAGATGTGTGCCGACGCCCAAAACATTCGCATGATTGGATATATGATACACGGACGCACTACCTATGAACTAATAGCGTAAGCCGATTCTTATATCAGGTAGCTACTACTAGCTGCGCTCCGCGGTTTCGCCCGCGGTAGTTTCGATCCCGTGGAATATCGAGATGAAAAATAGATGCTTGATTTTGACCCACAATTCTTGCACACAACATTTCATGAGAATCAGTGTAACCGTTTCGTAGGAGTATGGTAACCTCATGATAACTAACATTGTGACACAAACATTTTATATATAGATTTGACATGAAAAAAATCATTTTAAAAAGATTTACTTCATAGAACAAACCGAAAGTTTCATTGGCTAACTACTGGTAATTTAACTTTACAAACCATGGCCATTTCGTTGGACCCTGACTAAAATTTTTCAATCGTACTAGAATATATTTTAGTTCTTGATAATGTTGTTTTCTATTAGCGAACGAATGATTAAAATAGTCATCGGAACTTATTTTGTACAAACTATAATAATAAGAATAGAATAGGACAAAATATGTTCACACATTTAAGTCAATGCCACCAACAGCAAAAAATTAAATTCTCTCATTGTTAAAAGTAAAAAATAACCATTTCCGCGGTACGTCACGAGAAACGTGACAGGACAGAAACTGCGCGTTATCTCCAAATAGTAACGTGACGCAAACGGAGCTTCAGCGGTTTAATGTTACCCGGGGAGTGACACACCGACGGAATAGGCAGGAGCTAAACTAGACTCATCGATCATGTTTTACTGTTTTGGGTAAGCATAGATATCATCGCCCGACGAGCACGCCCATTCTAACCCAACACTTATGATGGTGACACTAAGCGAAATGCCTTTTCTTAGCTTCCACAGCATAAGTTCAGTTCCGAAAAAAGAGTAGACTTCATTCCTGTTATAAACAAACACAGAATAACTTTACTCCAAATAGGTATCGAACTAGAATCTGTCAAATTTCTTATGAATAAACAATAAGGAATCTGACAGATTCTAGTTTAATACTGGAGTAAAGTTAATCTATGTTTATTAGTAAAGCTGTTTATGACTAAAGTGAATATTATGAAACTGGTGTGTAGGACTTAAAGATATTTTTTTAGTTTTTTAGTTACAAATAAGTTCATTAGGTGACCAACTTTAAAGACAAATTTCAGGAGACCTGCCCACGTTGCTATGGCCATGACATGCGAATGACATGACATTGTCCAATGCCATCTCATGCGTAGCCACGATATGATCAGAAAGGTAGTCTAAATCGACCAGGTCGTGAGTATCGTAATCAAGGATTTGACATGCAATGTCCAAAGAAATGGGACCTTGCCGAATGGGAGAGTGAGAAAAAGAAAGTATTAGGTGAGCGAGAGGTATTTCGCTTATCGTGTCATTTCAATATGGCTACATTCATCATCCACTTATTACAGTCCACTGTTAGACATAGACGTCTTCCATAGCACGCCACTGGCCTCGATCTTGGGCTATCCGTTCCCACTTCCTGCCCACAGCTATGGGCATATCATCGGTCCATCTAGTAATGGGGCTTGCTACACTACGTTTGTCGGTACGCGGTCTCCAATGCTGCAAGCTGCTAAAATCCTAAAGGATTTCTAAAATTCTAATGACATTAGAGAAAGAATATTTAATGCTTCTATCCTCAACTTCAAACACTTATATGCTATCCGTACAACACAAAACCACCTTTATTCCTCTCACACTACAGACTAAATCTACAATCACTCAAGTCAGCCATTTTTAATGCACACCCTAGACCAGGGCAGGCGAACCTTTATGCATATACGTGCCAATTTTCTAAAAAAATGTTTAATGTGGACTTAGACGTGCCATCAAGTAATCTTGACTTTGTGATAACTTGAAATATAATAATAAAAAATATTTCCAACCCAAAATTCATGATTTATCACAAAAAAAAACGTGTCCAAAATATTGTGTTACGTATATTACGTGCCATTAGTTTGACATCCCTGCCCCAGACCATCAATGTGTCTTCCTGGAGTCTGCGGTGACATTTGCATCTCAAATCCACTTCATCTTCAACTTTAACATTTACGTTTAGGGTCTAAAATAAATTGCAAGGACCTCATATGCAATATTTAAGCTAATATGTACCTTATTTGAATACCATCAGGGGTGAAGTAGCCTGAGATGTACCTACGTGCCCAACAGCTGTTTTGTCTACGAGTGCTTTGTATTACAATTTTCGCCGGCGCCAACGACAAAGGTCCTCCCGTCTAGACTGAATAGCCCTCTGCTGAAGGGCGTAGGGAAAGAAAGGTGCTTGCGTAAGTAGTTTTTAGAGTATTCTAGAAATGCCGACAAGGTAAGCAAAGTTTGTTTAATCCTGGTGAACGAAGATGTTTTTCTAGCGTAATATTTGAAAATGAATGGTAGAGTAAAAAATAATGTGTGAAGGTTTTTATCAAAATATAACAAGTGGTAGCCGCTGCAGAGCCACTGCAGTAATGGTAGAATGATATGGGATGAATCAAAACAAAAAAAAAAGATGGCATTTAGACAGATTTAAACGATCATCGTAAATATTTTCTTTCTGGTAGAGTAAGTAAGGAGTAAGGAAGAAGTAGTCACATCTAAAAGCCTGAAAAGTTATTTAAGATCTTACTTATTACACAATATTAGGCAAACGGTCACACTATGTTAAAATAGCTGTTAAATTAAACCGATCCCATGGAAAATAGAAAATCATCCGATGGCATCCCATAGGAACATTTTTCAGGATAAAAACTAACTGTTAATCCAGGTTACTTTATATGTGTGTGGCAAATTTCATGGAAATCGGTTCAGCAGTTTTTGCGGGAAGGAGTAACAAACAAACAAACAAACATACAAGCTTACTCATTTATAATATTAGTAGGATTATTAGGCAAACGGTCACCTTATGAAGACTAATGCTAATAGAATATAGCTCCATCTCTAACAGAGGCGTACGAGTCACAAGTCTGTATAACACTCCCGGCCTCATCACACAATTTAAAATCCATACATGTCTCACAATCGCGTTATGCATTGCGCGTTGAGTGAATCATTATTTTTATGACCGTCCGGAGAATCTTCGAGGTATAAAAGTTTTCCTTACTGACGTCAAAGACATTTATTTTTCAATAGCCTAGTATATAGATCTATTATTTATTTATCCCCATAATTGTTTTGCAGGCGTATTACTCTCCTTTAATCCAATGGGCCACTGGTACCTCATAGCATCAAAACTAACAGCTTTTAGGAAGAGGTAGTGCCATGCTGCATAGGTGGAGGTAGTGCCACGATGAGATGCATGGGCCGGCACGACCGGGGAAGTACCTCTCGCTCACTTGATACCAGCGTAGTGCCAGCGTCGCTGTCGGGTTTTGTGCCGTTTGTGAGTAGCCGGGGGTCCATTGGGGGAAGAGGTAGGAGGGCAACGCATCTGCGTAACAATCATGAGAATGTCCATGGGCGTCGGTAGTCAACAAAAGGCTCCGATTGATCGTTTGCCCCCTTAAGCTAAAAAAAACTAACACTTCAACAGCATCATTTAAGCAAGAGGTACCTCCTAGCCTGACATTACCTGCTACTACCAACTTACATTACCTCTTACTTAACCATTTATGTCAAAGTCAGAAATTATATACTATTTTGCTTTGATTCAGAATTAACTAATTCAAGTAACCCGACGAGACGTGCAAGATGTTAATTTAGCAAGTTTATTAGCTCGGGACACATGGTAATTGAATCCTGGAAGTCCATTTCCAACTTGGTAACATCTGAATGTTTGTCTGTTTATGATAGTCATTCAGATTCGGTGACGATGGTAATATCCAGTTTAGAATAAGGCAGATCAGTTCCCAGAATCCTGAATTTGAGAGTGAGTCGAACTTTCCAGAAGTCAATATAGAAATAGACTACATTAAAATAAATTATGAAGTGTTTCTTGCTACCTCACTACAGTCAGGGTAATGTTTTTAGCGTATCTATGTTTTGTATATCTAGATTTGTGTTCCCTACTATAGCCTAAATGCCTATTTGGCTTTTTATAGTATGAGTTGTCGTTAGATTAGTATTGATAAGGCAAGTGGGCACGACCGGGGAGGTACCTCTCGCTTACACGAGACCGGCGTAAAGTGACAGCTGTGCTGTCGCGTTTCGTGCTGTGCGTAAGTAGCCGGTGGCCCATGGAGGTGGGAGGACAAAGGAGGGCTGCGCATCTGTATAGCCTCTATGCGGATGTTTGTGGGCGTCGGTAGACATGAAAATGGTTCCGGCTGCTCGTTTGCCCTCCTATATCATAAAAAAAAGTTATTACAGTAAAATTTAGCTTAAATTCAGGTACCTATTTGGCATTTCGTTTTTATAGCTGTTTCTTTAAAAGACAAATATAGAAATATATTATTTTACGTTCGTAGCTCTGAAATATAGTGCAATATATTAAATAGTATGTTTGGTATGTCCTCTGATCTTGCGAATGTTTATCGATTTTGCCCTTTAAAAAACTCATTATCTCTTCTAAGAAGAAAATAATAGCAATTATATAAACTGTGTGGTTTAACGCATTTCCAGCCTTTAATACATCTGCTAATGTGAGAAATGTTGAACAATAGCCGAGTACACGCCTGATCGGGCTGGCCAGGCCGGGAGCCCTGGACTTCCGCCAGTCGCTAACGTGTCTGGAACAGTTATGTCAAGAGTGGAGGTCTTGTGGGGCTGGTCGAGGAACTGGTCGAAGCCTGATTACTTTTTAACTTATGGGAACCAAGGGTAAATGGGATGGTTTCAAAGTGTTATTAACACGCTTATTTGTGAGAATTATTATAATATAATTTTATTAGGTACCTAGGTACCTATCTAGGTAATAATATAGAGCTGAAGAGTTTGGTATGTTTGAACGCACTAATCTCTGGAACTACTGGTCTGATTTGAAAAATTCTTACAGTACTAGTTAGTCCATTTAGCGAGGAGGGCTAGGAGACTTTTTAACCCACTGCGATAAAAAACGGTTCCATATAAATGAAGTTGCGGTCGTCCACTAGTTTTATATATATCAAATCTATAATATGTTCATATAATGGGTCCGCAAAAGATGCGAGTAGCAGGAGATCGTCCTGGCGTTCGTTGAAAGAAGCCTGTGTCCAGCAGTGGACTGATAAAGGGTGATGATGATGATACCACATCGGCATCGATTTGTTTGTAAGGAAGTCTATGTTAAAAGCGGAAGAGTCGAAATAGGAAATTTATGTTTCTGATATTTGGCAGTCTCTGCGTTGTGATCTGCCAGATAATATTATAATCCTTGCAGTCCCAATAATATTATAATGGATGTAAAATTTTGTAGAGGTGGCTATGCAGCCGAATTCTCACGTAATTTTAAAAGGTGACGATTACGCTGTCGTATTTTGTGAATTTCTGGTGGCCCTAAGAATAAGTAAGGAGCTACATCTGCAAAATTATGTTGATCTCTATTGACTTCGGTACCTGGAAGCAATCAAAAGGCTCGTTTGCTCTTTAATACTTAATGGTAAAGTGTTTATAACCTTCCAAACGGATTTCAATTAAATTTGTTGTACACAGATTATCTGTAATATAATTTTTCCCCCCAAAAAAAGGTTCCATTGAGATTGTACGCGTGTAAAACCGCGGGTCACAGCTAGTAACAAAGACACGACATAAATAGCTAATGAAGTGTAATAACAAGATCAAGTGTAACATAATATCTGGTTTAGTTTGTTAGTTTTTGTGGCCATCCCGGATCGAAGCAGACGAATTCAGTATGTTTTATAAAGCCTGCACAGGGAGTTGTGGCGCATATTCATCCTACTAATATTATATATGCGAAAGTTTGTATGTTTGTTTGTTTGTCGCCAAAACTGCTTAACCGATTTTCATGAAATTTGGGACACATATAGAGGGTAAATTAGAATAACACAGGATAATTTTATCTCCACTCCACTGTAGGTATATAGGATTAAGCCCAAATGAAATCTAAAATCCTCATCTAGATATATGACTTCCGAGAGCAGGATGCTGCGACGTCAATAAACTAGATCTAGGTTGTGAAACCTTCACTACACGTACAATAACGGTTTACTACCACACTTATGTATTTTCAGACATCTTACTACAATAAACGACTTAAAACCAACACTATGTGGTACTCGTTTATTATCCATGCGAAATTTTGTTATTTAAAGACATAAACTCAAATAAAACCTCAAAACGCCATGGCATAATTTACAGATGTTATGGCACTAAACTCAAGTGGTTTTTGTGGTTGCCAAAAAAAACCAGCCAACTCCAAAAATATTAATTCGTTGAAGCTTGCTATTAGCGAATGTATTTTTGCTGCATGATGAGGGAAAATAGTTGAATTCCGTGGCTATCGCCATTCTTAGGCTTGAATATGGCCTGTACAGATATGTCGTGATACTTTAGTTTATCCAAATGGGTCTGAACTATCAAAAAAATGAACCAAAGATGTCGCTGGAACGACAGTTTTGTACGAGATGTCGCACTGCTCTAATCTCCTGCAATGCAGCTGTGGCTCTTCCTAACCTATAAAATAAAGTATAATAATAAAGTACTAAAGCGTCGCCATTGAAACTTTCGAATCAACTTTAATTAAATCTTAAATGACAAGTCGCATTCCTTGGCTAAGTTGACAGTTGTTTGTCGACAACATATTTTTTTTCTTTTGTCGGGTTATGAAAATTATAAGATGTTGTTTATTTGAAATGTTTACAAGCATATCCATTGCTGGTTTACATCCAAATGGGCCAGTACTTTTGAATGAATAAGAGAGCAAATTCATCTGTCTCAGATCTGTAACAAAGATAGGAAGAACAATACGCGGGGTCAAACAGATAAAAAACATTAACGTCATGTCACGTTAGCCGCGACAGTGCAGCTGGTAGATCTGATAACTGGCACTGGACTGGCAAAATTTAATTGATTGGCAAAATTAGTAATACTGCAAATATATTGTTATGATTGTATCTGGCTTTGTATTGAATTGAAAACACAAAAGGCTTGGCAGACTCTTTAAAATAAACTTTCGAACCTGCGTCCTTTTCGGTAGCCTGAAGACTGACTTACATTCTACACGGTGATCGGGTGAGGTACATTTCCTGCCTAAAACATATTTTAACGTGCCCCTGTCAATCGTTGTATCAAGACGAATCAAACATCTTATACGTTAAAATTCGTTCCGGCTTAGATATAAGGAAATCTACATACTTGTCTACATTTAAGTGTACCTATGTATGTAGATAAAAATATCTATCATATGAAGACATACATTTTTATCTACATACATATTATAATTATAGATACGTGTATTTTTATCGCGTGGAAACTCCCTCGGGTACCTGCCAGCGAACTTAACGTCACTTAATAAATGAGAAAAAAATATAGTGATTGATCGGAAAATTCGATGACTCCACACCTCCACAGCTCCAAAGAGCTATGTCCCCATGGGGGAGGCCTATGTCTAGCATTGGATGCCTTCCAGCTCAGGATGATGATGATGATATACTAAAGGGGCAAACGAGCTGTCGACGTGCCCATAGCTATCAGCATAGAGGTTAAGCAGATGCGTTGCCCTCCTTCCTCCTCCCACTCCACATACACACCGCACGAAACGCGACAGCACAGCTCCCACTTTACCCCGGTATCGTGCCAGCGAGAAGTACTTCTCGGGTCGTCTACATGAGTGCAGCGCGGCACTACCTCTTACTGAACAATGGTATCAAAACTAACACCGCCAACACCGCGCGCCGCAACTGGCACAAAACAACGGAACGAAAGGTTTTTAACCAGGTTTAGCTCGGTGATGGCGTTAACCGAAGAATGTCGCCGGACGAGTTAGAGGCGCGGTTGATGATTTCGCAGTTAAAGCGTTACAACATATAACAGATGTTCGTGAGAGATAACTCAAGTTGCGACACCCCGCTCCGGTTGTTCCAACATATTGTGTGTTTCATATTCTTGAAGTATGGGGACGTTGGCCCCCCTCCAGACTTTACGTGACAACAAACGCCCATAGACCCATGGAGGTGGGAGGAGAAAGGAGGATAGCGCATCTGTATAGCCTCTATGCGGATGTTTGTGGGCGTCGGTAGTCATGAAAATGGCTCCGGCTGCTCGTTTGCCCTCCTATATCATAAAAAAAAAATAGACATTCGCATATTTTCGTTTTTCCTCCCCGCTTCCGATGAGCCACCTGTTACGCAAGAAATTAAATGCTGGGTTACGACTTTACTTAAAAAAAGATTCATTTCTTCAAACGAACAGAGTTGTCTTACTCATCGATCTAATACTAAAGAGATAATGCTATTTCATTACAATATCTCTTGTTTATACTAATCTTAAATGCTAACATCATGTTAAATAGGACAGCCGACGAAGATCTGGCCAGTGCTGTCGTACTTAACGCGACATACACGTCACTTTACATCAGTGTCGTGTGCGCGAGAGGTACATCCCAGTCGTGCCGGTCTAATTCGGCTGCAATGAAGCACGGCATCAAAATACA
>LUGF01055714.1:84549-97619 GCA_001625245.1 Calycopis cecrops | reverse complement strand
ACATCCAGCTCCAGTACATCATCATCATCTCGCATAGCTGCTCCGTGGAGAGTAATCGACAATTAATAATACATGAAATGATAATTCCGCTTTCCTCGCCCCGCACGCGAGCAGACGACAGATTTCTCTGCAGCCAGTCACAGCACGATGGACAGCGACTGGGCAAGCGTGAGCCGGGGTTCGAATAGGGTTCCGCACTCGGTATTTCAGTCATGTGATGTGCAGGGTTGCTAACTTGCACTAGTTTTAAAAAGAGGCAGTGCCACGCTGCATGCATGTATGTAGCTGAATTGGGCCGGCTCGTCCGGGGAGGTACCTCTCGCTTACTCGATACCGGCTTAAAGTGACAGCTATGTCGTGTTTCGTGCGGTGTGTAAGTAGCCGGTGGCCCATGGAGGTGGGAGGAAGAAGGAGGGCCATCTTTCACACATCATACATAAGATCCGTAATCTATCTAATCTAAAAACATCCGATCAATAATAAGATCGCTCATATAAGCAACACTTTTTCTGTAGATCTATTTTTTTATTTATATAAGGGGGCAAACAAGCAGTCGGAGCCATTGTAATGACTACCGACGCCCATAGATCGCATAGAGGCTAAACAGATGCGCTGCCCTCCTTTCTCCTCCCACCTCCATGGGCCACCGGCTACTTACACACAGCAAAACAGCTACTTACGACAGCACAGCTGTCACTTTACGCCAGTCTCGTGTAAGCGAGAGGTACCTCCCCGGTCGTGCCGGCCCAATTCGACTGCATGCAAGCATGCAGTGTGGCACTACCTCTTACCAATACGTATAGTAATAAGGTACGATGGGGTTGTCATGTCCTTGTTGGGTAAGAACCCCGAACTAAAATGTCTAACAAAAAAAAATTATCACTGGGTAAAAAAGTAACAATGGTTAACAACACACGTATTCTAACAGTGACGTATTCTCCGAATTCCTGGGATGTTTCGCCGTACCACCATGAATGTCCCATAAACTGTCACAGTTCACACACGAAGGTGCTAACGAACCAAAGAGTCCGCTGCCACGCTAATTACCACGGGACACGCCATGGGCCCAATTAGAGGGCCCGGAACAAACACACCCACAAATTTCCCGCTCGCACTTGCAGGCTGTTGACACCGCACGTTATGGGAATTTTCAGAGGTGGGATTTCAATTTTGAATGAACTTTCTTAATTATGTATAGTATAGCCCATGGAGGGAGGAGAAGGAACGAGGGCAACGCATCTGTATAATCTCTATGCGGATGTCTATGGACGTAAGAATCATAAAAATGGCTCCGATTTCTTAATTTTCCCCCTTATGCTACTAGTACTAATATTATAGATCTGATGACTTTACATGGTTGAATCTAGAAGCAGGTGCACTGGTCCGATTTGAGAAATTCTTTCAGTTATAGTTAGTCCATTTATTAAGGAAGGCTATAGGCTATATTCTATCATGATACGGGTAATACAAGCCTATCAAGTGGGCCATACAGGTGAAACCGATTGACGCTACTCATTGTTCTCTTCCTAATAAGTAAGAGATGCTCTTCACCGAATTGGCCCTCCACGACTTGGACCTCCTGCCGGTGATCTTGCTCAGGTTACACACGTCAAGTGACAGCAACACTGTTAAGTTTAATCAGAGCAAAGACAGACTGTTTGTTTTCCTCTTCACGCTACATTTTCTTTGAGAGATTGACTCTGACTGACATTGTATAGAGGTGTGGAAAGGTGTAGGCATTTGCCCAGCAGTGGGACAAACCAGGCTGACATATACATGTACAAAAGAAGAGAGACAGAAAATATCACACGAATATTTAGCCATAATTTAGAACGTGTGAAGAAATTCCATGTATGCGAGATCGACTTTGCGACTGCATCGATGCTCGCCGCGTCTGAAAGTCTCGTGTGTGTTGTGGCCCTTAAGAGATTTTTTTGTATTAAAAAAAATCATATGACATGTTGTCATTGTAACTACGGTAATGAATTTGTGTATTAAATCAAAATTTAGTTTAACTTCAGTTGTGTGGTCTAAACTCTAAAGGACACACTTTTTATAGCATAAGGGGGTAGCGATCGGAATCATTGTCATGGCTACCGACGCTCATAGACATCCGCGTAGATGATACACAGATGCGTTGCCCACCTTCCTCCCTCCATTTTATCCCAAAGACATATTTATACACTCATAACATTCAAAGGCTAAGTGCACCAAGTGCAACCTCAGAACGGCATAGACTCAAGTCCCGAACCGTAATTTACGTGACAAATTAAAACAGTCTTAATGCTCGCATTACGGACCCTAAACCTGCCTCAGTGATAACACGCATCGTAAAACAGACTATAAATGTAATGAGCACTAATCGAAATTATATGCTTAGAGCAGTGGCTCCCAACCAGTGGTCCGCAGTAGCCAAAATATGGTCCCCGAATGATTTTAAATTTAGCGGCCGGTATGCTGTTGGTTGCCGTGGAGTGAGTGAGAATTTTTAATACGTTGTGGTCCCTGCTAGAATAATATGAAAGTGGTCCCTGGTCAAAAAAGGTTGGGAACCCCTGGCGTAGCCGAATGAAGACGGCGATGTACATGGAAGAATATGATGTTTATGGGCGTTAGTCACCAATAAGTTCTGTTTATTTGTAGTCTTAGACCAAAAAACATTATGTGAAGTAAGTATTACATATTTTAATACACACAAAACTATCACCTATAATCATATTCATCGGATTACCTGAGACTATTAATAATATCCGACCTAATGATTAACAAAAGGAAGTTCGAAGTATGTTAATTATTTACTTTACTGTAATATTTTGAATGTATTCATTTCGCAAGGCATCATAAAACTATATATTACTTGGCTTATCAATGTATCTAATATCTATCTATCGGTAATTTATATATTAATTATGTAACTTTTCCTGGGTTACTGACTTACATATTTACCTAATACAAATAATTCAGGACTAATCAAGCTCACAAAATAAGCAGATTTAAAATGCTAGGCAGATCTGAAAGGATTTTTGAACATTTCATGCCCAAGGGAGTAAAAAGGGGTTGCAATTATGAACACTGGTAAAACAGCTTCATTAATCGTAGAAGATACGCCACAAGTATGCACTCACAAAAGGTTTTCATAAAGTTACAACAAACATGAGATTTCTCACAAGTGGATGAGCAATTGTCAGCTCTTCCCACGGCGTTGCGTCATCTGGATTGCGTCTTACAACACGAATCTATTTCGTTTTAATAAGACTTGTGGATATTTCATTACGTCTACTTCTTCGGTTATTTATCTTTTAAGGAAATTGCTTAACGCGTGTGATATGAAACGATCTCGATCAGGAAATGGTTTGCTAATATGCGCCAGTAATGGCCATATGTAACACTGCTATATCTGAATTGAATTATCTGTTTTATTCATTTTCTCCATATCTTTTATACTATTTTTCTTGTTATAATATATCAAACGAGTCCTGCAGCCTGCGTTGCACACCTTTAAGAACAAAACCCAGGGCCACCGGCTACTTGTACACCACACGAAACGAGACAGCATAGCCGTCACTAGTCCTCGTATCAAGTGATCAAGGGGTACTTACCTCCCGGATCGTATCGGCTAAGTCAGATAGATGAAGTTTTTGTTTCGAAATTTATTGCTTCATCAGCAAAAGATTTAAGATTGATATAAAGTTAATATAGGTATTTCACTGAGATACTTAACATCAACATGAACAAGTTCGCTTTCTGTCTTTATCCGCCTTTCAATGAACGCCAATAAGACCGATCTCCATCGCATCCATCGCAGACATTTTACATGTCACAATGTACGTATATTGATTACAAGTTGAAAAAGCTCCGTTGACCTTCGGATACGGATCCCTAAAACCTTAAGGTCTTATTAAACCGAGCAATAAATTACCTACGTGGGCTTATAAAATAATGAAATGTATCTCCAGCTTTATTATACATTCAGATGTAAATACAACTTTCCATATTGTGCTCGATATTAAAAATGTTTTACGACCTTGACGAATAACTAAATCTCCTTGGGAATAACAATCTCGATACTGTTTTTTTGTGTTTATAATGACGTCTAAATACCGGAATTCCGTCGCGTTTATGCTTTTTAGCAACGTGCTTTTTTTTGACAACAGTACTTTTTAGATAAGTAATGTTTGATGATAATTGTTCACGATATGAAGTTGGAGTGTTATAAACCGGCCCGTTGGAAAGGAGGGCATGTCTAGAAAGATTCGACT
The DNA here is from genome assembly GCA_001625245.1 of Calycopis cecrops. Classification (NCBI taxonomy): domain Eukaryota; kingdom Metazoa; phylum Arthropoda; class Insecta; order Lepidoptera; family Lycaenidae; genus Calycopis; species Calycopis cecrops. The sequence goes on along the minus strand of LUGF01055714.1, from coordinate 93,360 downwards.
GCTTGTTTTCCGTCTCATTCCATAAAAAAATTTTGTTTTGAAGTAAATTCTATACGCGCGCTTGACATGAAGCTGGCGCGAACGTTACAAAACCACACATCGGCGAACGCAATGGAAGTTTTTTTTTGTATTTAAAAAATAAATATCATATGACATGTTCTGTCATTGTGACTACGGTAATGATAATTAATCATTAATTAAGTTTTACTTCAGTTATGTGGTCTACAGCTAAATGATAAATGATCTAAAAAAGCAATTCTGATGATCTATATTAATAGTGAACGACAAATTTCTTCTAGCTTTAACAGACCAGATAAAATCATGTGGACCTCAGTCACCTTACTACATACCAGGAGTCAAAAAACAACAGTAACCAACAATATATGTTTTTGGTTCCACGATCTTTATTTCTGTCTGGATATTCCGAAGTGCAAAAGCAAGGCTCTGTCGCTTTTTGACAGCGAGCCTTAATTTAGACACGAGATTAAAAATTTCACATTTCGGCCCTCGAAGATTAGTCAGATTTGTAAAAGCAAAATGTCCCAAAGCCTCTCAAATGCGTGGGTGAAAAAGGATTGCTCACCCACCCTCCCAAGGTTATATCCGCACAATAAATTTATTATTTGCTTAAATGTAGGATGACGTAAAGAAGTTTCAAATTCCCTCGAATTGTCTCGAATCACGAGCGGGGACAAATGATCAGTCTGAGCCATTTTCATGAGACATCCGCATAGCGTTTGTACAGATGAGTTGCCCCCCTCCTCCCACCTGCATGGGCCACACGCATTAGTCACACACAAGTGTATATTTGCCTTCGACGCCACACGCACCGTGAATGATAAACAACGATCAAGAGCACGAGGTAATTGTATGCGACCCAATAACCGATGGCCGAAATACGGGAAAACTTAAAATGCTCATCGTAATTTCAAAATGAATGTTCCTCTCCATAATGCATTCATCACCCCACGGCCAGGAACGCCCACTATTCGGATAATAATCGATTCTCGGAATCGGTATCTCGGAAATGTTCATCTTAAAAATCGATTGTGTTAAGAACAACAGGCTTTTGGTAGATCAGGAATAAGAATTACTTGCTAATTTGTATAAGTATGTTAATTACTTATGTTCCTTGCAAAATTGTCACAAACCAAACTACTGGGATACCACAAGGTTTGATGGCAGACCCTTGAAGTTTTACACTATTCAAAGATAACATCAATATTTAAAATCAACTTATATTAATTGCACATTAAATCGTTATAGTGTTTATATTTTTGTCTTTTATTTTTATCACATTATAATGTAAGTACGCAATAAACGTAATTGACCAGCTAATATCCTTCTTATTGCTACTGCGTAGCTTATTGACTAAAGTAAGTAATCTTGATTTGCTAGCAAGTTATTGAATGCGCGATGCGCGCGCAAATAGTATAATATACAACTTCTAGTATGTACATTAAGTAACCATGTCGAGGACACCTTAAAAGCTACTACAAATCTTAATGATAAACATTATCGATTTTACAATTTCACAACATCGATTTAGTGCTGTAATAGTATCGATATTGTAACGATTATTATCGCCGTGGGACTATCGGAGTACAATCGTGTAACACTGCCGTTGATATGAATGCATCATTGTACGCGTTTCCATTTTACCCGAGCTTTGTAATCTTAGTGGCTTATTAACAAGGTCACACATTATGATCATCATCAGACAAAGGTATTCAAACAAACAATGCAACAGATTGTTGAAACAACGATTGCTTTCCATATATTTTACATACGTGATTGAGTAGTGTTTGTTACATAAATATCATATTTGTTTCATTTAATTTTCACTTCCTTCAGAACATTTCTCTAGGTGTATTTATGTGGATCTAGGGAGTTGTCAGAAATATTATAACTGTAAGATTTTGATTCCATTTTCGGTTAAGCTGTTAGAATAATTGATAATGTGAATAGGTCTATATGCTTAGTAATTATCAATTGCATTGTTTGCATATTACTAATTATAATTGCATATAAATCGTCTAGCTCATTGAAATTATAAAATTATACGTATATTAAAGAACTTACTTGTGATTAGTATTAAAATTATCATGATAAAGTATGCCAAAAATACTTACACCATCGTATTATACAGATTTAGACGATTGCCGACGATGGCTCAGCGTTTTCAAAGAACATTCTCGCTAAGTGGTCGAACTGCTTCTACCATTAGTCCGACAAATTGAAGGTTAGCTCAATATAATTACATAAAAATACCAAGAATGACATGGATACACGCCATATGCGGCAACCATGTCATAGTTAACCAATTTCGCTACTCTCAATACTCTTGCATGATTTCTACGAATCCCCAATTAGCCTGTCACAAGACGAAGTGGACCTTCAAGCCTGATAATACAATACAAGATCCCGCAATGCTCTCGGTGCATCTTCGATAAGAGAAATTATTGGTGACCTGGATTCATAAGTGATTTACCGCCACTAGATTCAATGGATATTATTCTATTAGTGTTATATTTTGTACCGTTCATTCCACATTCCACAAAGGTCGATACGGATCTCGGGGCAAGGACGGCTGAAAGGCTAGGCATGACGAATGGTGCAGTTTCTTAAGAATTCCATACGCCGCGTTGTGAGCGAAATAATCGATTTAGACTTCTGTGACCAACTCACTGCACGCTATGTATAACGTATTTCATTATTTGTAACGTGTGGCACTAACGACTTAATAATAAATACATATGTAACACGAACCGTAGGTATACTTGTCTGTATTTTATCTTAAAACAAGATAGCTAAAGGATTCGGATCGTGCATAGCGGAGATTCTAGTCCATTCCTTTTATACGTTAAAAAAAATGATAAGTTAGCATTACTTAAAAAATAGAATCTAGTATCACAAAATAATATTTTATTACTCAACTAACATCCATTTAAGTTATCACAACTTACCAAAAATAGACTCCAGTACCACAAAACAATCTTATAAAAAGCTTGTACACCAAGCTGTCATTCATAACAATTACACTCGTAAACGAGGATTCTTACACACCAGTTGACTTCAAACGTAAACTACCCACATTTTAAGAACCACATGATGTTTACAATTAACGCCAAAATGGAAGATCTCCAGTGTTCAAAGCAGACGCAATAAATGGAAGGGCAATGAACAATCATAAAACGAGATACACCCAAATTCGTAAATCCTGGCATCACTCAAATACAGGGTGTATTTGTGTGCTCTAAATATAAACGTTATCTGCAACTACCCGCAGATCAGTACAAGTGGCGGCGCCAAGGTTCCCCACTCAAACGTATTTACGTTCAAATTTATTGCAATTTCACTGATTACATTGCAAGTGCTTTGGGATTGCTAAAACGACTAGACGATGGCGCCGTGTATCTGTATTTAATTTTCCAAGTAGCCAGAGTTCGATTTAAAACAATCAAGAGTCGCTACCGTTCATTGACATTATAGCAGTGGAGATGGGAAAGTTTGATCAGGACGATAAGTGGCTACACCATAGACTTCCGTATCGCTGGAGAACTTCTGCATTGTTTGCCGGATTCGCTGGGGGACAAAGACTTGTCCATCCAATAGAAAATAAGATACGCCAGCAGTGCAACTATAATAACTTCTATATTACATCTAGTTTGTTCTTGTATATGAAATTAAAAGATTATTTTAGTGCAGTTTTATTTTCAAATGTGTATTATTAAATACTTCTTCATTATAAGCTTTTATCTCACTTGCAATGTTAGTTTGTAAATTGTATGTTAGGGTCAAGTCGTGCAAGCTGAATACTTAAAGCACTTACTATATACACGACATGCCTTTATTCCATATAAATTGTTGAATGATATTTATGAATAGTAAAGTTTTAAATAAAAAGATTATATTTTTAGTCTTTTTAGAGTTATTTTAAATAAAGCTTATTTTTTACTTTATTTTATAGATGGAACTAAACAATTACTTGTAATTTTCTCGGCGAGCAATTAAGCAAGCGGTATCTCACATATATGGCATTCAAGTTCTCGAAAAACAATTGATTTCCTTATTACCTCATTTCATGATCATCAGTATTTATAGACCTCTTGCTGATCATATGCATATTTGAATGAACACCAAAACAACTGATCACCCACCATTGATACCTATCTAATTCAGACCTACCACACGTCGATCAGTGTAGTATAGACCCATAAGACCACCCAGGACCTCACGATATTAAAAGCCCGACAGCATACCCATCTTTTATTCAGCACGTGAGCAAGACTCCCCTCGCGCCGGGCAAAACCGACGCAATCCAAACGTGATTTTGGTCATCGCAAGTTACATCATCTGTAGCGCTTACTTCAGCTTACTCTCATGCACATTATTATAATTGAATTATGAAATGATAAATTGTCGTCACATTATGTTATGGCGAAACAGCCTATCATGGTTAAAAAAGCCTTCGTAGCCGTCTAGACAATACATTTTAGAAGATACTAGCTGCGCTCCGCGGTTTCACCCCCGTAAGTCTCGATCTTGTGGAAATATCGAGATAAAAATTTATGTTGGCTGATTCTCAGATCTACCTGATATGCACACAAATTTAACTATTATATGGTAACTAAGATTGTGACGCGAGAATTTTATATATAAGATAGCTGGTGTCGCGTAGCTAATTCTATTATATTATAATAAGAAACTTTCTGTTTTTTTTTTGTAAAGTATAATTACGGAATTTCTCGTAGAAATTAGCCATAGCGACCGGCTACTTACACCGCACGAAACGCGACAGCACAGCTGTCACGCCGGTACAATGCGAGAGATACCTCCCCAGTCGTGCCTGACGCCACTACCTCTTAATGAATAGGTACTTAGTAAATAAATTACATTATATAACAAAACATTATTTATTACCACTACGGTACAACCAATATAGGTTTAAGCAACGATCAATATCATCCATTAGCTGATCAATAAGCCAACACAGCTGATTTGTTTGTGCGGTGAGCGGCATTAAATACTCTACCTCGGGCCTTGTAGGGACAGATTCAATCAGGAGGTTCTTGTTGTACTCACAATAATAAATTACTACTGCTGCCGATGGAATCTGTGGATTATATCTATTGTACAATTACAAGTATTGTACGGGTAGTTCATAGCAATATGTTTTATATCACACACATTATGAAGAGAAAGAAGAAAGAAATTAGTTTAAACGTTGATTTACTAGCAAACAGGAAACAAATCAAGTTTAGATATTTCTTGACGCAAAACATCATCAATAAACAATAAGGGCATTGTTCGGACATGTTTATTTATTTCTCTATCACATAAAACCACTGAATTAAATGATACATCGGAACGATGGCTGCTATTACGGACGAAACGTCGGGAAAGTAGTGGATAGCACTACCAAAGAGTCGATAAGAGGTAGTGCCAAGCTGCATGCACGCAGTCGAATTGGAGCCGACACTATGTAAGCGAGAGGTACCTCCACGGTCGGCGTAAAGTGACAGCTGTGCTGTTGCATTTCTGCGAGGTGTGTATGTAGCCGGTGGCCCATGGAGAGGGGAGGGCAACGTCGTCTGCGTTATGCTCCGACTGCTCGTTTGTCCTCTCATACCAAAAAAAATATCTGTTAAATGTTATGCGAGTACCAGGAGGACATACTTAAAAAAGAGATTCTCGTTAACTCACAGTAAACATATTAATAGAAAACTCGTGCCTGGCAATGAAACAGTCAATCTCATGAAGTACCTCGTCGTAAGTAGACGTCTTTGTTCCTTTGTGTTAAACCAGTAACTCAAGTTCGAACAATAGACAAGTAACTTGTAGAAACATAACATGTGATTGCCTACAAATAATACTACTATTATAAATACGTGTGTATGTTTGTTATTCTTTCACGGAAAAACTTCTTAACCGATCATCATGAAACTTTGTACACATGTACCTAGAGGTATTAGAAATGACAGAATACTTTATATTAAAAAAAAGAGGGATCAAAAAAAATATTGTGGCAGATATTGGAATTCTATTGTAGTTCTATTTAAATGTTCATTTATATTTATTGAAGGATTCCAACGCGAGCGAAGACGGAGGGAAAAGCTAGTAGTAGTAGTGAAATAAAACACTTTTTATTCAAAAACAAGAATATTTGCGATAGATTTTATTGGTAAAACCGGTAAGGCAGGGCTATATTAACGGTGACTACAGATCCGATAGCGTAAGCCATGGACACGTGACAGCATCCACATCCTTCGCTTTCTCCCGCAAATGCCGAGTTTTGCACACAATTAAATGCCAAATTTTACCAGACAGTTTATAACTTTAGCAGTCAAATATATCCATCAAGTAAGGTACGGAATCATTAGCCATTATTTCACGTTTACGTAAAGAAGAGACAGTTTTTTTTTTATCGTTTTATCGTATAGGGGGGCAAACGAGCAGTCATAGCCATTTTCGTGACTACTGACGGCCATAGACAGCCGCATAAGGGCTATACAGATGCGTTCCCACCTCCATAGGCCACCGGACACTTACACACCACACAGTTTTAGATACTGGACACGAAATAACTAAAATTTAGACAAAATTGTATTTTCTTACAAACGTGTATGTAGCACTGCGACATCATGTCATCATCATGAGCAGCAAACCTAGTAAAAATGAAAATGTTTTTATTCAAAATAGAATTGTACAAATCACTTTTTGAACGTCAATAATTTTAACTGCCACCGGTTCAACCCTAGCCTGAGAAGAACGGGCGAAACAAACTCAGAGGGCCTCATGAGGAAGTATCTATAAATAGTAAGTAATCGATTATTCGGACTAGTGCAGCGTCCTCTGTCTTTAGACCTCCATCAGAAGCGCCTCTTGAGAGGTTCTTTAGTACATCGTGTCGGCACGAGGGATCTCCAACTTATTAACACAGGCGGATGTGAGTCTGGTGGTGGAAGGACAGGATAAAAGGTTCCATGAATGTCATAGGGCATAAAACTGAAACCTCCGTTCTTCTTCTCTTATGCAAAAATAATCACAACCACGTAGGCCAGTAGGGAAGATCGTAATGATTAACAAATTATCAAAAACCTCAAATCGTTTCGATATTGCGGGAATATTACTCGCTCAAAATAGACTAAAAAACCACAAAACTAGATTCATTTTCTAGACTAATTGGCTGGACACCTGGCCATTTTGTCATTACTGGCTGAGAGCCGTATAAGCTAAGACTGTGAACGGCTAAACCCGTCAAATAGAGATGACCAATTAAAGGCAAAATACCACTAAACTTTAAACGGCCGTTACTGCAAAATACCAATATTGGAGATCTTTATTTATACTACTAGCCGTGTTTTGCGGTTTCACACGTGTAATTTGTGTAGTTTTGACCATGATGGCGTGATGGTCTAGTCTTTTTTTTATATGATATGGGGGCAAACGAGCAAGCCACTTTCGGAGCCATTTTCATGAATACTGACGAACATAGATATCCGCATAGAGGTTAAAGAAATCCTTATTCCCTTTCCTCCAAAATGGGCCACCGGCTACTTACACCCTGTACGAAACGCGGCAGCGCACTTCACTCCAATATCGTGCGAGAGCTACCTCCCCATAGAGCATGGCACTACCTCATCCCATATGTTACACGTTGACAAGTCTCCTGGCCGCTAATCAATAATAAAACCAAAGCAGGAGAAAACGTGTAATCGCCGATTGTGTCAGCAACAATTTCACGAGCGAGTAATTGCTGTCTTTACAACACTTCGCGCCACGGTATCGCCGTCCAATTATGAGCGTTTAGCATTCATGCGTGCTTGTGCAATCGTAATGGTCGCCTTACAGCGCCGATGTGGTGCTTAGCTTTCAAGGAGAGCGAAAATAATAGATGGTCCTTTATAGTATGGGGTGAAAATAAATAAAAATATTTTTTTTTCTGGAATAGTGGGTCAAACGAGCGTCGGAGCCATTTTCATGACTAACGACGCCTATAGACATCCGCATAGACTATACAGATGCGCTGCTCTCCTTTCTTCTCCCACCTCCATATATTCATATGTTTCATAAATTTAAGAAATTGTCTTATTTAAAATTTTTATCATAGAAATACACAGATAATCATCCATGACCAATGCGGGATTCGAACCCGCGATCGCGGACGTAACATGCTCCGCTTATCCGAGCCCTGTACCGCTGCGCCAGCCTGGTCCTCATACAATATATAAACTGGTATATAAAATGTAAGAGCAGTTCCTGTGGTGTTTAGATACACACACATCACCTGTTTGTACAATCAGACGGGATGAAATACGCTGCTATGAAAGTTACGGCAACAGAAATAGGCGTGTGGGTTGGACTGATATTCGTGAACACAACTTAAATTAGTGTTGGGACGCAAATGGATATTGTTCTGTAGGTAACGACATCTTCACACCGGCTCCCTAACTGTCTGCCTTCCAGACAGTACAGATAGGGATGAACAATATTCATCGGTGTTAAAAAACATCGATACATCGAAGGTATGAGGAAAATATCGGGACATCGATGTTATGAGTATAAGTAAAGTAAATAATATATATACGAGTTTCAAAATATTTACCTTATATCGCCTTTTGAAAAAACAGAAACTATGACAAACTATTCATTTGCTTATAATGTATTACGTATGTGTGTGTATGTATGAATAAATATTATTAATATATTGTTATTTGTATATATTTATGAGTTATTATATGATGTATTTGTATGTTTATGTAGTTATATTATATACATTCTATAATATGTACGTGTATTGAATAATTC